>VMBQ01007685.1:0-43724 GCA_007657795.1 Dreissena rostriformis | reverse complement strand
ATAAGCGAAGCATATGAATTTTCTTCATCAGAGCTGGTAAGTGTCATAACAGCTGCTACAAAATCGGCCATGTTTATCACGAAACCGTTCATTTTTTGCAAATATCAAAACCATGCAAACTAGTTCAGGTTTAACACTAAACTCGTAAAAAAACCTAAATCTGAAACCAAAACCGGATTATGTGCAACAAATGCACCCTGAATGTGTCCTCCATGGTCACAATGTGTGCAATGAAATTATAAAATTACTCTTGCCACAATAGAAGCAATTAAAGTACATTTCCAACAGACATATTTGAGTTTAAGCAAGGAGTCGATAATTACATTGTTTTTAATTAGGTTGAGAAAATATATTCCTTAATGAATTGGAAAGATAGTTACAAATGCCAGAAACTTAAACGCGACTTAAGAACAATCATTCAACAATTTCATGAATTGAAAATTATGTAAGAAGGTTTTCATTTTATTGGAAGTCTGTTAGTACCACGTTGAACCGATTGGAAGGGAGTTTGAGCAATTGTTATTATTTTTTATACTTATTTAAAAATTACATCACAAGGACGCCTTCACCATCATATTTTGCCTCTAAAAGCTTCATGAACATATGCCAATGGACTCAGGAGACGCATTTTAAGGATAAATCAATGATGCACGTACAAACGATGTCAAACGCTCCACATACTAACAATCACACAAGCCCATTCAGTTATAATGTGAGCTAATGAAAGGATATTGATTTCAATAACTTAAATGTTGTGTTTCCCAATGTCCCTATCCTAATGCAGTGGTAATTAGGGCCAATTTGGGGTTAATATTAGGCATGATTTCCTTGCTCAAAAGAAATATATTTTTCCCCTATAATTTATTAAAATTTAATTCTCAATTTATTTTTACAAAAATACGACTAGATTTGTACACAAAAAAAACACAAGTTAATGGCATTTTTTTATATTATAATTCCAACAATTTGTATTCAACCTATTTGTATCATAATCTCATTAGCACTGGAGCTGAATGATTAAGTTAATGTTCTATAACAAAATAGAATTTAAACAGGTTATCTTTCTTTTCTGAAAACAAATCTCCATTTGTCATAAATTCCCCCATCGAAAGGGCTCCGCCACCATTCCCCCAAAGTGATCCCACTGATATCAAGTGTTATCTATAAACGCTATTTTTGCTAATACCGTAAACTTCCTTCCTAATGAAAGATTGCTATTTATATAAACAATGAAATGTAAGTGCATAGTATAAGACGTGACGAGAAATATTTTTACTTAAACACAATTCTTAATCTAGCAGCAAAGTGACATGTGTCTGATGACAGATTTGTTATTTAAAGGTCTCTTTGATAACACATAGGAATAAAGTTTGTTCACCAATGAATGATTGGTAACAGTATATACATTCGTAACAGTCAAAGGATAGTTTTGAAAATTTGGATGAAAACGAATAATTAAAAAATGATTGTGTTCAGTATGTTAATCATAAATTTAAGTGTGACATACATTCACCTTTGAGTCAGGGGATACAAGTCTCATACTGGCTGCACATTATGAATATTTTGCGGAAGAAATTGAAATATTGTCTGATGAATTACTAAATTACTGTCAACACATGCTGAAGTATGACTATCTTTGACGTTTGACCTCTAAGAGTTACCTTGACCATCGAGCAATGGACGAAGGTCTTGCACATGTCATGACATTCTCAATATGCAAAAAAAACGGTTAAGTTATTGTTTTATGTTGCTTTTTGAATGATGAAGTAACATTCATAAATATAATAATTCCTATATTCCAATTTTCACCTCTTAGTGTGACATTGGTCTTCGAGCTGGAGAAATGGGTCTTATACATAGCACACTAACTCCAGATGGTGAACAACTATTTAAAATTGCCTAATGCGTGGGTAAGTTACAGTAAAAAAAAAGCAGCAATTTGCCTTAATATAACCTTTTACCGTTGATTTTCAACTTTGAACTTTGAAATAAATAAATGGTTTTATACCAAAGATGATGTTTCCTATTGTGAACTTTTGTTGCAAGTCATTTTTAAAGTGCCTGACAAAAGATGAACACTGAGAAGTCTGTGTGTGTGTGAAAAATGGACATTTGACCTGAAAGTGTGACATTGACCTCAAAAGCTAGAGACACGGATCTTACATAGGACACGCTGTTTCCACATGGTAATTATGTGTGATATGTTATTTTAACTAAATTGCCACAATGATACCAGATATGAAAGTCCAGACAAAATCTGACGGATTGATGATGTACCCACATGCACATATTGAATAATTGTGACAAGTGTATAGCTTCCCAAGAAATTGATTCACAAAAATGTAAAGCACTTGGGGTAGTTTTTAGGGAATATACGGTAGCATTTTGCAATATGCAGTCACTAGATATTGAAGTCTAAAGATTGTTCACACATACCTGAGTTATTAGCTACGGAATCCGGATAGTGCCATCTATAGTCTCGCCCTTCTGTCATCAAGGGCGACACACGACACACGAAGCGATACACGATATTTTGCGCGATAGTCGCGGCGTCGCACGATATTTTGCGCGAAAGTCGCCTATTTTGCGCTACAGTCGCCTATTTTGTGCGACAGTCGCGGCGACGCACGATATTTTTTCAAGACAGTCGCGGCGATGCACGGTATATTTAACACGATATATCGCCCTTGTGTAGGTAGCCCAAAAGGCGATATATCGTGTTAAATATATCGTGCGTCGCCGCGACTGTCGCGCTTAATATCGTGCGTCGCCGCGACTGTCGCGCAAAATAGGCGACTGTCGCGCAAAATATCGTGCTTCGCCGCGACTGTCGCGCAAAATATCGTGTATCGCATCGTGTTTCGTGTCTCGCGTTCGAAGGGCGACGCACGAAAGGCGGTTAAGTAAATGCAAATGCATGTTTTTATAGTCTGATTACTAGACTCATATTCAATCGACTTTGACATTTTCCCCCGATCACTGGGATATAAGTCGTCCGTTTACATTCGGCGCAGTTTGCAGCCACGGCACATTGGCTTTTATCCATCACAGGTACCCATTTATACTCCTGGGTGGAGAGGATCAAGCGTGGGATTATTTGTTTTGCTCAGGAAAATTCCGTGGTCTGAGCGGGATTTGAACCAGAGACCTCCCGGTCCCTATATCAGCACCCTACCACTAGATCACGGTCCCACGCATCTTCAAATACTTGACTTTACTCAGTTTTGGGGATGATGATTATCTTCCCATGAAGATCAGTTAGCTGCAAATGTTTTAGTGACATCCATCGAGTAGGTAAAGAGAGGTGAAAACACAAGCGTCCAGATAAAAGTGCAGATTTTATGACGGACAAGTGTGATGCTTAATGCCTTCCTATTTGTGGAGGCATAAAATGACCAGACTATGATGCATACATCGTTGTTGTTCTTTCAACTAAAGATACCTGTCAATGTTATTTAAGAGTTATCACTGAATGTGATGAATGTGCTCTTTGTTAACCTTCTCTGTCACGTATCTCGATACTTAAATCCCAAAGGACGCTCTTGACCTAAAAAGGTAGTTAAAACGTGCAACAGATCACCTAAAGAAAAAAAACATGCGTGCAAAGTTATTTAAACATAATGTAATGCATAGTAACAAAACGATCCCTATATAGCCTGCCATTCAAGCTACTGTTATTGGTGGGATACAAATTGTCAATTCGTCAATCAGTGAACAGGTCCCATCATCTGAACAATGACATCGCTATAGAAAAGTCCAGAAATGCTAAAGTGTAAGTACATTAATGTAATGGTTACCATATGAAGACTGGACCTCTTTGTAAACTACATCAAGAGACCAATTGGTCTAAACTGTTTTTACTGATTTAAATATGAATGGAAGATATATGCACATTTGTATTTTGAATAAACTACAATGTATACAAATTATCGTTGTAACATCATGCTAGCTGAAAAACAAATCCAAATATGTCCTGGTGGAAACTAATTATTCCTGACTTTCTTTCCCCTTAGTTTATATAATAATACTATTATTTTTATCATCAGTGTAGCTCAAGTTTTACATCAAAGTAGCGTTATCTGTTTCTACAAGTTCATTCATCCTTATTTTTATCTTGCAGTGTTGACTACTGTGACATTACAGATAAAGACTCTTTAAGTTGTTCAGGACACACTTCTTCAGACCAGTAAAACTAGCATTTTGTAAAATGTCTATATGTTCTAATTGCAAAACGTTATACATTTTATTATCTATAAGCGAAGAATTCCATCATACAAAAAAGTAGGAGTGATATCAGACAAACACGAATAATAACATATACTGATTCATTGAATACTATTTCTGAAAGTTAATTAATATACATTGTGCTTAAGAATAACAGTTTTTTCTTTGAAAACGTATTGCACAGTGTGAATATATGATGTTTAATAAAACAGGGCCCACGATTTAAAACACCCACAGACAATTAGAAAGAAAATGAATAATTACACGTGATATGAAATTGATAATTGGAAAATATTAATTATATATTTTAAAGCTATGGATAACCGAGAGGATACCGGTTCCATATATAGAGATGTTACATGTACCTACACGTACCTACATGTTCTGTGACGTCACCAATGTTTATGTCATATTATTATGCCTCGCGTGACTTTCCCATGTTGAATTTCTGCATACTTGTCATGGCAAAACTTTAATATACCATGACGGTGGAACGCAATATGCCCATATCGTGATATATTTTTTTAATATACCCCATGTGTGGAGCTAAAAATTGCAAAAACGAAAATTACATTATAGCGAATATTTTTAGGTGCTTAATATAACATGTATAACAACCCAATATTGATGAGTGCTTGTTTTTATATATTATCCTCATAAGTCTAGGTATAAAATAAAAAAAAAAACACATTGGATTTGCTGCAAGAAAACCACTTAAATTGTTTGTTCATCACAGCATTTGAATATTAAAGTTTATCAGTTAAACACGAACGTACATGCTGAGGCCAATCCATAATCAAGTTTACACACATAATCAGTTACAGATTAGTTGCAGTTCAGATGAATTCAAAACCTCAATGTGGATAGTGAGGTTTACAATAATATAAATATCATTTACTAACCAACATCGTTGTGTATTTAGATCACGGACATGGCATCTGAATTTGAGGCATCAGTTTACAAAGGATCAGACACAACCCATGACTATCCTTGTGAAATTTGTGATGAGAATGGGATAAATAATGAGGCTGATTCCTACTGTGAAAACTGTTCGAAGTCATTCTGTAACAATTGTTTGAAACACCATAATAACATGTACAAAAAACATATCGCGTTTGGAAGAGAAAACTCTACAAAGTGGCCGACCACCAAGAGAACAGACTATGCATTAGAGCTATGCCAAGATCACAAGACTGAGAAACTACAGCTGTTATGTGAAGACCATGATCAGCTGCTGTGCACAGTCTGCCACGTGTACAACCATAAGTAAGTACTTAATGTACATCAATGTATATATCCTTTATTCAGCAAGACTCCAGTGCAAACTCTGACAAGTGTTTATGTGTAAGTAATTGGGCCAGCTTTACCACGAACATGGGCTGGAGATTGTAGGTCCCAGATCCAAATCATTCCCATCCTCATGGGAATTTCCTGACAAAAATGTTTATCCAACATTTGCTCATGTTCCCATAAATGTATATAAGGTTACTAGTGAGGTAAATAATACAAATACAAGTACAAGTTCATTTTTATAGCGCAAAAATTATTCAACAATATTCAATTGCGCTGTACACAGTTCTATAACTTAAAAAGCTCAATTGTCGTAGAAAACGCAAAACACATGCGTTTTAAGTTTAGTTTTAAATGGAAATTTGCTCTGCGTGCATTTTAAGTCTTTTGGAAGAGCATTCTACCACTTTGGTCCAATCACTGCTATGGATCAATCAGCCTTCTTTGTTCTTGTTCTTGGAATGTTGAAATTATTATCCTCAATTGATCTAAGGCTGTATCGACATTCACCAGTTGTGAACAGCTCTTTGATGTAGATTGGGTCGGTGCCGCATTGAGTTCGAAACATGAGCACAAGTATCTTAAACATTACACGTGCATGTAATGGGAGCCAGTGTAGTGTCCTGAGGATCTTCTTGCTTGGTTGATCTTGCGAAACATCAACGACAATTCTGGCTGCTCGATTTTGAATTCGCTGCAGTCTGTCGATCTGATATTTTGGGATTTCAGTGAAAAGTCCGTTGAAAAGTCTAGGTGAGAATGAATAAGGCCGTGCACGAGGACCTCTGCAGATGTTTGTGATAAGTGCCTACGAATGATTTTTAGATTTTTCAATTATGCACTAGCGATTTGACATTTTCTTTTGATGTGCTGATCAAAACATAACGTGTTATTCATTTGTACACCAAGGTCTCGAAGATGATCTACACATTTAATATCACAGCCACCAATATTAATGCCGGAGATATTTATTTTTGACAATTGTTGTTTGGAACCGTAAATAATAACCTATGTTTTTGAATTGTTCAATTTCAATTTGAACCTAGTCATCCAGTCAATGACGTCTTGCATACAATAACCTACATGTTGTAATACTGATTCTTCATTTTGAGGATTTCCAGGTTGAATTTTGAATGCAAGTTTGTGATCGTCAGCGTAACCATATAGACCTGCCGGGTATTTTCGGACAACTTTATTCAACGCAGCGATGTAAATGATGAATATTACTGGACCGGCACATGAGCCCTGGGGAACACCGTACTTAATGGATTTATACTTTGAAGAAGTGTTATTTACATAAACTCGCTTTGATCTTTCAGTCAGATAAGATTCTATCCAGTTAAGAGGAGTTCCTTCAATTCCAAAATCATTTCGTATGATTGAGATTGCCATAAGTATGTCAATAGTATCAAAGGCGGTACTAAGATAAATCATAACAACTAATGCTACTTGGTGCTTATCAATCGCATTCAAAAGGTCATGATGCATTTTAAGCATAGCTGTCTCAACACTGTGGTTTTTGCGATAAGCATTTTGATAGAATGGCAGCAAGTTTTTTCTTTCACTGTGATCTGCTTTAATGCAACCTTTTCAAGAAATTTTGATAAAAATGATAGATTTGAGACCGGTCGATAGTTTGGTAGTTCAAGGGACAATCCAAGTTTCTTGAGCAATGGTTTTGTAAACGCACTTTTCCATTCGTTTGGAAATACACCTTCCACCAGGGATCGATTAATAATTTCTGTGATAGCTGGGATCAACGATGGCAACTTATCTTTCAGCTTTACTGTTGGCATGACGTCTAATGCACAGGTTGTTGACTTTGTTAAGGGGTGTTGCGGCAGTTTATTTAACCGAGGATATATTTATAGCAGCACCGATTCGCTATTATCACAACCCAATATTTTTGTTATCAGAATCATCACATATTACAGAGTGGGTTCATAAAACAAATCTCAGTGGTTCGATCCCAGGTTCGGCTAACTTTTTTTTCTTTCTTTAATTTAATTCTTGTTTTATACTGGAGCTCTTTAGTTCTGTTGTTTACATTTATCAATTTAAAGCATTTATCACTAACATCAAAACATGCCGAAATCTGTAAACAAGTCCCTGTAAGTGATTGATGATTAAGGTCGAGTTTGATACCGTATTGTCTTATGTTTGTGATTTAATATTGTATTATTGTTGTTGTTTTTGGTAAGCTGTTGAGATCCTAGTTAAGATTATAAACAATTTCTAAGGATTATGCATATTTTTAGCAATCTATGTACCGGTACTTGGGTTTAGCCAAATTGCTATATTTTATGAAATTTGACATAGACGGTAGGGATAGTTAAAAAACAAAATCTCTGGTAAAAGTGCGGTGACCCCCTTTTTTATTTTTGTTTTATGATAACAATACGTAGATGAACATATTTGAGCAGTTTCGCAAAAAGTTATTAGATAGAACTTTTTTAAATTCAATTTTTGTGGTTAAAATAGTGAAAAGGTAACGTTTTTTTGGGTGACATAAAAATTATAAANTTATTTCTAACACGTTTGTAAGTAGACTTTGTGACTCCAGTTTTATCATTAACATGTATTATTTCAATTGATTGTCTATACTGTTTTAAGTTAAAACAGTATAGACAATCAATTGAAATAATACATGTTAATGATAAAACTGGAGTCACAAAGTCTACTTACAAACGTGTTAGAAATAATTACTGTCGATCTGTTTCATTAGCAAAACTTTTAACATTTTCAAATACTTATTGTGCCATGGAACGTTTGGCCTGCAAATGATAGTTTTCTCTTTAAGAGGGGCATTTTTTCTACTATTGTCGACAACCTTGAATTTAAGTCAAACACAAGGTCATTTACATTGGCTGACTGTTCTATGAGCGAACTCATTTCAGAAAGATCCGTGTTTAAGGATTCTTTAGTTAATGCTTTCCAGTTTCTGCTTTTAACGTACTTAACAGTCAATGGTGGTTTACATTGCTATATGAAGCAAGAAACAAAACAGTGGTAGGACAAAAAGTAACTACATACAGGGTTTATGATCTTGAAAAAGTCATCATCCTTCCTCGTAATTATCAAGTCCAACGTATGGCCATTCACGTGTGTTGGGGCATTGACATGCTGTTCCAGTCCAAATGAGTGAAGGCACTGTAAGAACCGTTTAAGGCAATATTCAGATCCACAGTCAACATGTAGGTCTCCCACGATAACTACTGGTTCAGACCTTTGCGATTAAATTTCTAGAAACTCCTGAAATTTGTTCAAGAAAATAGCCTCTGTAACTGGATGCTTTTCCGAATATTGCGGACTATAGATGCCGACAGTAAAGAAAATGAAGTTATTGGTATGAATTTTCCACTCTGCACATTCAAAGGAGAAATATTGTTTGCATGGAAGATCTGAAACTCGAAGATTGTCTCTGTACAGCAGGGCATACCCCCGCCTTTTCTATCAGTTCTGGGAACATCAGAAAGACAAAAGCCGTCTTGTGATAATTCACTCCGCACAACGTCATCATCATCAGCCCGCAACCAACTTTCCGTGACCAGAAATAAGTCAATGTATTCATCAAATACATGCTGTAAGAGTTCTGCAGATTTTCCTCTCACTGATCTCGTATTAATGGTTGAAATGTTCAATCTGTTTTTCCGGTGCTGGTTTATGTTGTTTGTTGGTTCAAACTGCAATTATTTTATATTGCTCAAGTTTACACAGTTCTTTTTTCGCATTCTTGGGCGACCAGCTCTTTTACCTCTATATTTCAACAAATTCAGTTCTTTCAGCCTGCTGAGAACACAATTATCCAATCTTATTCCTTTAATGTTCGACTTGAAACTCCATATTTCTCAGTTGTGTACTTTATAACAGTACACTGATTATCCATTTTTCTGAGTGAGAAGTAATTCACGCAATATGTTGGATTTTTTGGATTCCCTGAAGCAGAACACTCTTCTATGTCACTATTCAGTTGTTCTAGACACACATTCTGAGAAAGCGCAATCATAATTCCAAACAATAAAGTCAGCAGCATAATGCGTGTTTGTTTAGATAAGCATAGTCCAATTTTCTGATTTCTATATGCCCTTTATCCAACGTAAATTTCACTTTTTTGCAGCCTACATCTGGCGCAGTTTCACAAAAACATTACACGTCCACGTAACAATATATAATCTATCGTCCTTGACGTTTTAATCCTAAAAATGTTTATTTGACACTTGAACACAATATTATTTAATAATTTTTAAGGAGAATACACTTTTTAAAGTTGTTTACGTTAAATGGACGTGACGTCATTACTATGTAATCAATTATTATGAGGCTACTTGCCGCGTAGACGCGTTTTGTATGTAGTATTTGACGGTAAATGTTCAGTAAACATGAACATAATTATCAGTATCAGACTATTAACACAACCTTTACATTTCATCCATCCATTTCATCCATGATAGTTATACTTAATACAGGTACTGATTAAAAGTGTCCTGAATATTTTATTTTAACAGACAATGCAGCCATGTGAAACTGATATCTGATACTGTGACATCACTAAAACATAAAGCAGATGTTCAGAAGTTGACAGCAAAACTTGACACTTTACATGGGAAGTTGGCACAGAAGAAGCAAGACTTAGATGAAAGTATACAGTCACTCGAAAAATCCTACAAGACAATTCTGGAAGAAATCCACAATTTAAGAGAGGAAATCAATGAATATTTGGATACACTGGAAAGTAATACTGTCACAGAGTTAGACGCTTTACTTTCGGCTGCAAGGACATCTGTTCAGGATGACATCCTGATCTGTAAACAGGTAATTGAGGACATGAATGATGCACACCATAATATGCAACTTATAGCCAGCAAGAGCGATATCTTACAATTTATCACGTACACAGATTGTCACAAGTATTTGTTAAAGGCAAAATCAATGCTACAAGGAATGACTGCAAAGAAGGAGGTTGCAATAGAGTTCCAACCTAACTCTCATTTCACAGAGACTCTATCCACTCTTTTAGGATTAGGAAAAGTATGCCAAGTAAGGAAATCATCAACTGAGACTAGCTTAAAATCTCACTCAGAAGTATATGGTCTAGAAAACTGCTCATCTCAATACGCTGACATTGAAATCCTAAGTGTTGTGAACAATACACAATCAATTTTAATCAGCCAGTCTGCCTACGGTAGCAAAACAAGTGATGTTACCAAGCCAAAACTGGTGTTCAATGAAGAATCAAGTTCTTACCGTCACATCGACCATGATAGCATACCAAGTGATGTTACCAAGCCAAAACTGGTGTTCAATCCAGAATCAAGTTCTAACCGTCACATCGACCATGATAGCATACCAAGTGATGTTACCAAGCCAAAACTGGTGTCCAATCAAGAATCAAGTTCTACCCGTCACATCGACCATGATAGCACAACAAGTGATGTGAACAAGCCAAAACTGGTGTCCAATCCAGAATCAAGTGCCACCAGTAACATTGATCATGGTAGCATAACAAGTGATGTTACCAAGCCAAAACTGGCGTTCAATCCAGAATCAAGTTCTATCAGCAACATTGACCATATTAGCGAAACAAGTGATGTTACCGAGCCAAAACTGGCATTTGATCCAGAATCAAGTTCTACCAGTAGCATTGACCATAGTAGCATAACAAGTGATGTTACCAAGCCAAAACTGGCGTTCAATCCAGAATCAAGTTCTACCAGTAACATGGACCACGGTAGCATAACAAGTGATGTTACCAAGCCAAAACTGGCGTTCAATCCAGAATCAAGTTCTACCAGTAAAATTGACCATGGTAGCATAACAAGTGATGTTACCAAGCCAAAACTGGCGTTCAATCCAAAATCAAGTTCTATCAGTAACATTGACCATATTAGCAAAACAAGTGATGTTACCAAGCCAAAACTGGCGTTAAATCCAGAATCAAGTTCTACCAGTAACCTTGCCCATGGTTGCAAAACAAGTGATGTTACCGAGCAAAAACTGTTTTTCAATCCAAAATCAAGTTCTACCCGTCATATCGACCATGATAGCAAAAAAAGTGATGTGACCAAACCAAAAATGTTTTCCAATCCAGACTCAAGTTATATCAGTAACCATGACCATGGTAGCAAAACAAGTGATGTTACCAATGCAAAACTGGTGTTCGATCCAGAATCAAGTTCTACCAGTAACCTTGACCATGGTAGCAAAACAAGTGATGTTATTAAGCCAAAACTAGCGTTCAATCCAGAATCAAGTTCTACCAGTAACCTTGACCATGGTAGCAAAACAATTGATGTTAACAAGCCAAAACTGGTGTTTAATCCAGAATCAAATTATAACCGTTATCTTGACCATGGTAGCAAAACAAGTGATGTTAACAAGCCAAAACTGGTGTTCAATCCAGAATCAAGTATTAACCGTTATCTTGACCATGGTAGCAAAACAAGTGATGTTACCAAGCCAAAACTGTTGTTCAATCCAGAATCAAGTTCTACCAGTTACTTTGACCATGGTAGCAAAAAAAGTGATGTTACCAAGCCAAAACTGGTGTTTAATCCAGAATCAAGTAATAACCGTTATCTTGACCATGATAGCAAAACAAGTGATGCTACCAACCCAAAACTGGTGTCCAATCCAAAATCAAGTTCTACCTGTAACCTTGACCATGGTAGTAAATCAAGTGATGTGGCAAAACCAAAACTGGTGCCCAATCCAACACCAAGTTTTAATAGTCATGTCATGCTAACAAGTGATGTGAACAAGCCACCCATAGAGTCCGATCAAAACTACGTTACACTTGAGGGAATAACCACGGAGTATTCAGTTGCAATGAAAAGTGATTCATACCTATCCATTATAACAGGTATCTGCGAGACAGCTTCCGGGGAATTTCTCATCACAGACTTCTCCAACAAGAAGGTAAAGCTGCTGGATCAGTGCTACAGAGTTGTTGCCCACTGTGACATGCCTGGTGAGCCTCTGTGCATATGCAGTATTGACGACAGCTCGGCGGCTGTTGCTGCGTATGCTCCAAGCAACTTCATTTTGAAAAATGTAATCATTTTTATTAAAGTGAAAAATGACAAGTTGGTTATTAAAAGGAAGCTAAAGCTAAAACATAAGTGTAAATGCATAGCACACCACAAAGGCAACTTGTATATAACATCGGGTGGAGCACTATACCTCTACACTAAGGATGGAAGATTGGTGTGGAAGATGTACGAGGATACATCTGGCAATACAAACGGTAAATCTTACATTGTTTTACGTATAATTACGTATTATTGTAAAGTTCTTATTATTTCAAAAAAGCTTCAACATATGATTTAGTAACGAGACATTGTATTATTGTATTTGACCCAAAATGACTCAACTAACTTATATATCATCAAGCCAAATTATTCTGACCAAGTTTCATGGTGATCGGGCAATAATTACGGCGTCTAGTCTGTTTAAAAGTTAAATTTTGATGCACAATGAAAAAAGAAAAGTTTCCTAATGGAACACATATCTATATTAGTGGTTTAATTTAAAATCCTTTCAGTCGTAATGCAGTTATGCTCAGCACTAGAATTAAATCAAAAGATAATACATCCAAAAATATCTTACACAAAGGTATCGGCATTGTTATTTTTTTGTTTAATTCAAATTTGGGAGCAAAATTCCGCCCCTATTCCAAATATTTTGTTTCCCAAATGACTGCCCAAAATTCCAAATTAAAGGTTTCCAAAAAAAATATTCATTATCCAGCTTTATAAGTTAAACCTTAGCAAATATGGTGAAAAAACACTGGAATTTACGGTTCTTGTTCCCTGCACTTCCTCGCAGATCCCTTTATCTTCAGACGGAGTATCTTCTCAATGTTTCTAGTTATTCTTTGCACACACACAATCACTTTGTAGTTATGCTCTTCACAATAAAAAAAACGAGGAGCAACATGGCCCGAGTTCGCTCACCTGAGTATCTTTTTCAGAAGTTGTTACTACATTTTGTTCTATAAGTCTAGATTTGATATAATCATTTAATTACCCTGGCATTGGTAGTTTTGATCCCAGGGACATGATGTGCAAAGATTTGGTATACCAATTGAAGGTTTCATACCAAGTATTTAACGTACGTGCCTCAGATAAGAAAGTTTTGCAGTTAATGGCTAATTAACATGAGCTTTCCCAAGACAGCACATTCGTCTATTCTTCCATTTGAAAGTATAATGTACATATTCTTTTAGTAAACTGATAAATAGACTTCTGCGACATTTATATTGAAAATATGTTTAGTATAATTTTATTGAGGACAAGACATAGAATACCAAGCTGGATCGGTCGGGCGCAGATTAAATTTAAAGTTTAACATGTACTACTATTTCTATGCATTCGAATGAATTGTTTTGTTTTTATTTCAATTTAACCAATATGTTGATTACAGTTTTAAAAATTAATATTTATTTGAAAAGCGAGAGGCTATAACTTTAATTTGACTTATTCTCAGTGTAGTTGTGTATTATTGAAATCTTGTATTAGTGAAATCGAATGATTTGTGTTTGCATGATTGTAAGACTGCATTACTAGTTTGAATAAATGTGTTTCATTTTGGCATTGCAGTCCGGCTTCATCCTACTCTTCCTAGCGCGGAAAACCCACATTTATATCTCTGAAGTCAAAATAAACAAGCAAACTTAATGTGAAAGAAAAGAAAACTTAACAAGCAAACTGAAAGAACATTTCTCACGACTACGCAAAACCGATAAGAAAAGCGTGGTAAAGTCAGCTGATTTACCAGTATTTAAAGCACATACTAATGGCCGTGGAAAATATGCCATTACCAATTCCCAATCAAGTTATAAGGCCATGCAGGTATTCGAACTGGTGATCTTTGGATATGCAGTAAAACGCTCTACCAAATTAGCAAGTCGGCTGTTTTTAATCACACAAAAAATGCTCCGTATTCTAAGCAGGTGGTTGCATAACCAAGAACCACAATAGAAACTCTGATAGAACATGAATTTCGTAAAATAACAAATTATATTCACATTATTTTCAACCAAACTGTTAATAATACAGTTTCAATCACCTTTTAGCCTGTTTTTATGGATTATAAAACTCTGATTCAAGCCAACCTCTTTACATAATTTCAATCTTCTTCAAACCTTTTACATTACACACTCAAAATTTGTAATTATATATCATAAAAGGGCAAATTCCAGCCCATGTCTCAGAAAAATCTGTTTTTATACCTAAGTATGTGTCATTTACACTATATTTACAACCCACATTAAATAAACTGAACAATATAGGGATCTGGCCAGGATATAGCATAAACATCAATATTGTGGATACAGAGTGTGATTACCTGTTGAGTCAAATGTTACTGAACATGTTATGTTTTATTTCATAACAGAAACAGTAATGGCATGTGCAGTCAGTCCGAATGGAGACAGGATATATTTGACAAATGAGGACAGTAACCAGCTGATCACACTGTCCACTATGCACTGCACAGTGATGTCCAAACTGGATTTAAACGTACTGAAGATGAGTTCTGCATTAGCCCAACCTGCCCAATATGGTCTCCATGTAACAGACAAGGGAAACGTTCTGGTGTGTGGGGGCTTGTGTTCAAACTCAATTGTCCAGGTGGATAAACATGGGATAGAGGTACTGGCAACGGTGGTGACTGAAGAGGATGGAGTCAAAAGTCCAAAATCTGCCTACTACAGTCAACGAACTGGCTCACTAATTGTGGGCATGTGGAACAATGACAGCATTCTTGTGTTAAACATGAAGTACTTAAATATTTGAAATGGCAATTTATCCTGCAATATTTGAATTAACATAAGCACGGCCGTTAATCACGGGCGCCACCTGTTGTTGAAATGCATTAATAAACGAGCCAATGATACTTCCAAAGTGACGCTAAGGACCGGAAGTTAAAAAAACATGGATACATCTACAGAGTGAGTATGTTTTCTATGTTTGTTCAGTTTGTTCAACATAATTCGCATTAGTTTAAAAATCGGGCAATTAAGTGCGTTTCAGCGAAGATCATTTCACAAAAGGCCTTTGTAAGTATTGTCATGGTGGAGTTGTTTTTAACTAAATCGATTTTGTTTGCCTGTGTGACGAGCATATTTTCACCCAATTAAATCGCTATCAACATCAAAAATGGCTTTCCACATATACAAAATCAGGTTGCAGGATCACGTAACTTGGTGGGGTTCACAATTAAACGTTAATGTATGTAAACACACCGGTAAGTGTTGCTTTTTTTAATAACTTTTTAAACCAATTTTCTTAAGAATTTCAAGTAGTACATAATAGACAGTTTTGTTATGCTGCTAATGGCAATGTGAAACACTTCAGAATTACTTTATTTAAAAAACATGTGTTCTTGGCCAAACATTCGATGTGTACAGCATTCATGTACACGGTTATGCTTAACGCAACGTGAAATTTTGGCACCGAGTTCAGATAGATAGATATATTCTTTATTTCCTCCATTCATGGAGAGCATACCACATATACAACAAATATTTACATCATTAATATATACAATAGATAATTAATTGTATATGCATATTTATACATGTACATGTATACAAATAACAATTGAGAGACGATTGACCTGAAATATAATACACAGTTCAATAAATAAATATGGTCAAATGCGTAAATACCGGTCTTTATGGATATTACGATGTTTAAACTTTATATTAAAATATTGCTTTGCAATATAGCTTATTGTTAACTTTATCCTACCATTTGCGCAATCCGTAAAGCCTAAAATACAAACATGTTTGATTCCTCAAAGCGGACAGACCCTAATTTTAGTTGCCGACCATAATCGTTTTGTGCAGTGAGATTGGTTGGTGGTAACCATACCGGACAGATTGTGCTTCCTCCGGTAACTACGGCTTTCCCCAACAGCACAGGACCACACCGAAATAAAAATAAATATCTTTATAAAAAAAGATAAACGAAAAAAATACTTACTATCCTAATTTGTTTTGAGATGTTAGTGGGAACAAACAACATAGTTTAGCCTAAAGATTCGTTGCCTTTTGCCTTTAAGGGAATTAAGAATTTGGATAAGGGGAAAAACTCATCGTTTCAAGCAGAAGTAACATCTTTTATCCTGAATTATCTTAGTGTATAAACACATGTGTTATACATTAACTGTTTGAGAATATTGGGTATCTAGGTATTGGATTTATTAAATATGACATATTTTGGGTATATATCGTTAAATCTGTTGAATTCATAATGCTCTCTTCTTAATTGAGTTGGTTCCTTATATATTTCAATATTAACATCTTGTGTTTTTTTTTAAGGAACACGTGTATGGTCTGTAGAGACTTTAGGTTTACGCATTTATGTTGAAAAAAACCCATTAAAAATGAACATTATATATCAAATTTCACGTGATGATATTATTGTGATACGACTGTTAAATCATATATCGTGCATTGGTGCCATCTCTTGTTCTTATCGCCACCTCCTTGACATTTGCTCCGTCCTTTTGGAAGAATGCACACTTATCTATAAGAAGTTGTTTGTGCATACATCAACTTGTATATGTTGAAAGCAATCATTTCGTTTCGTTAGCTATTTAATTTGGTTGAAATGTGCCCGTCACACAGGGAAAAAACATTGATTTGCTTTACAAAAAACTCCACCATGTCACAACAAAGGTTCTCATATTTTCAAATGGGTTGCGATTGTATGTTTCTGTACATTTGTTTATATATCAATCTTCGCTGAATTCCAATACATTGCCCGATTTTTAACTAATGCAAAATATGTTAAAAAATACATATAAAACATACCCTGTAGAATTCTTGTATTTTAAAAACTTCCGGTCCTATGCGCCACCTCGGATGTATCATTGGCTCGTTTATTGATGCATTTTAAAAGAGGTTGCGCCTGTGATTTACGGCTGTGATAAGGGGTGAGTTAATATGTAAAATAATTAATTTAACTTTACATTTTGTATGAAACAGTACATAATTTTACCTCTACCACAACCATCAAAAATTGAAGAGCCCGTACATTAGGTAATATTGCGAGTGTTTTTCAGCAATAACTGTGATTATCTTAATTGTCAACCTTTCGTGGCGAAAGTATGATGTATAGATAAACATACATGATGTGCACAAATATACATGATCATTCACATAATCAGATTGTATTCTTTCGTTATGGATAGTTGTTCTCAGAATTAATGCCAATAGTGTATTATCCTATTTCTGCATAAACTGTCTTTGCATGGTATTTGTTTCTTTAGCATTTTTTACTTTTGACTAATGTCTATCGTTGCTCTGGAATCACGATGGCTTAATTATCTGGAACATGTATGGCTATTCGGTAGGGTTAACATGGCTCCAGGTTGTGATGGAAAGACGGCAGCACTGAAATCACAAAAATCATTTTGTATGGATGTTTAGGTTGCTGAAAGTATTGGTGTTGAATTACCAGCATGATGTGTATCAGTATGCTTTTGTATGTATTATGTACAGGATATTTGTTGGTTTCAGTATATTGTCGATTTAAATTGATGAGCGATCAGAGAAATAAGTATTTTCATAAGTGGCGCAGCAACAAGATAAAATATTTATTTTCTATGATGACGAGTAAATAACAATCGATACTATACAAAAAAAAACTAATAATTTTCTTTTTGAAGTTAATGCTTCTCATTTATTTACATTTAAAAAGAAATAAACTGGAAATGTTCGATGGAATAATAACGTTATGACGTCAAAGAAAAACAACATTATTTCATAGTTAACAGTATAATGTATCGATAATTTTCACTGTTATATTTCACTGTTTGAAACAGTGAAATATAGTTTTTAAATCACTAAAATTTCCCTATAAACCAGAGAAAGCCATTAAATATGTTTCGTGTGTACATGATTGCTAGATTGCTTTAAATTTATGGTAATGTATTGCAGTTTAACACATAAATATGCTTTTGTAATAATATGTATCAATACATTACGTGTCTTTGTTAAATCATTTTAAGGAGATAGGCATAAAGATTTCCGTTACCTTTGAGAATTCTTTGTTCATGTATTGCATCCATGCATCTTTAGTCTGAAAATGTCCTCAATGATAAAAATGTGTGCACTGGAATCAAAAAAACATTCGTGCAACAATAGAGAACAATGAAAGCTGTAAATATTGGTGGACACGTCCATAAGATATATTACAGTGTAACCAAAACAAGAAGATTAGATTGTATTTTATCTAGCTGAGAAAACATCTATTCATGATTGTTTTCATCTAGTTTTTGGAGAACAAAAATCGCATACTGTATCACCTATAAATATCAGAACGGTACTACAATTGATAGTTTGTATGAGACGTGTTTTTTCAAATATGTTAAGATACGGATTGCAACTATTGTTGGAAGATTTTTTAAACTTAAACAAAATAAGTTTATCAATTTCATGAACGTACAAAAAATTGTTAAGGCAGGTTTTTATTGAAATAAAACATGACACCATAATGTCAAGCCCATGCATAATCAAGATTTTAGCAAATGTTATTGACTTCTTGTTATTATTTTAAAATCATATCACATGTAGATCCTTTATCCTTTTTCTAAAAAGTTAGAGTACCCTTCATTGTCAAGGATACTATTTCCAAAAAATCACTCTCATTTGTGATTAACTTTGAACCATGCTTTTTACAAAGTGAATTACCAGTACTATTTTAGTACTTATAAAAATGGTATATGCATTAATAATTATGCACAGTCAATCAAGCAGTTCCGGTCTATGTTATGCATTTTCGCAGCAAATTTAACAATTGCGTTAGACATATTTCTCTTGTTTTCGTGAATGAAAGATAATTCTTTTATCTAAACTTAAAGTCCTATTTGAATGAGATCGAGCACGTATAAGTTTGTAAATAACGCATGTAAACAACGCGCCAAAAGTATCCAATTCCTATCCAAATCGAGCAGTTTCGACACACGTATCTATTTATAGATGTCTGCAATCGGGGGGTCATCTCAAAAGGGTTTTTGACAGTCACTTTTGACAGTTTGTGTTCAGAGAAGAGACAAGGTATAGAGACATTGTTACACGATGTGGGTTGCGAATAAAAAAAACATGATAAAGTAATAGTGTTACAGTTTTATTTCTACCATCTCAACTGCTTTCAATGCTGGGTATTTTTTCTTTAGTCCAGTCCATAGACACAATAATCCAAATACAAAAATTCAGCATTGAAAGGTTTAAAACAAATCTTAATATAGACAGACTTATACCTTAAATATTTTTTAAATCGTATTCTCTGAAACCGCAAACATTTCAGGGGTTTAATATTTGGTGTGCGACATCATATGGTGGTCTTTAGTAAGTTTCTTTAAAATTGGTCCCATTGTAGGGGTAACTTGTTTTTGTTTATGTCTACTGTAATTACTGTAACTTAAATTTTGTCTTATAACTGTCTCAGACCACATTAAGTCTTAACCATACTGAGTAAAAAAACCTAAATAAAAACTACAGCTTTCACACAAATGTCACAAAATCAACACATAGCATGTAAGTTTCTATATGTCGCAGGTGAGCGACCAAGGGCCATTATGCTCTTTTGTTTTTCTTCTGGATCACACATGGATAATTATACTCTTGCAGAACAAGTTTATACATAACAGCACTTAACTGTTTTAATACATTTTAAACTCAAAGTGACATTAAATAACTTGTTTAGCATCAGATCAGTTCATTCTGATATGCATAACTATGTCACATAATCTAGCATATGTTCACATGTGTGTGTTTTTTTTTNTTTTTTTTTTTTTTTTTTAATAACTTGTTAGATATAAATAAATGTATTTACAGTAATCTTTCAAAATCATCTGTGGCACAGTGGTAGTACATAAAACGTAGCGGTTCAATCTCAGCTGTGGCCAGATTTTTTATAACAATGTTTGTTATTTTTAAATAGTCAGCTTTAACAATTCTCTGTAGCACAGTGTTGATGTATACACTTGGAGACTTTTCTAACTCAACACTTTTCAAACTTGAATAAAGTTAAATGAACACATTACAATTTTTAAATAAATATCGTAACTCATAACTGAGATATTCAAGTTTGAGAATTGTTGCGTTTGAAAAGCCTCCAAGAGTATAGCTTAAACGAGTTGTGGGTTTCGTTGGTAGCAGCTTAAAATCTTCTTGAGGCAGAGTCTGACAGCAACAAACATGTAGTGTCAATACCATTTTTTTATTTTCAAAATATATTTTATTCTTTGAAACAAAATTAAGTTTATGTGTATGTACATGCAGAGTTCTTTTAATAAAATGGTTGTTTTAATATATGTTTGCTGGCGTTATGTTTATACTCTTATACGCATGTTTTGCAATTACGATAGAACATGGGGTATACTATGTTGGGCAAAATTACACTTTAGTGGAAATTAAATCAGATTGTTTCAAAACTAAATTTAAAACTTGTCCATTCTCAGGATATAGAAAGCCCCCTCCCCCTATGCATGTGAAAAAGAAATTGGACAAACATCAGTAACAGTTGAAAAGCAGAAACCTTTTATTGTGACCTTGTCCTTTCAATTAGAGCATTAGAATGGTACATGATACATCCTCTGCTAATTGAACATATTAATTCAAAACAATACCTAATCCCTTAGGAATTGAAAAGATTCCGAAACAAAATAAAAACTAATAATCTTTAACCTTTTACTGAGGAGCGATGAGAATTGTATGTGACAAAATAAAAACCTAGGATTTTAACATTTGGAATGGATAAAACATGACCTTTGACCTCAAAGTATGACCTTGACCTTTAACTGAGAAGTATGAGAGATGTAAGGCAAAAAGGAATGATAACCCATAATAATATAATATCTCCAGATGCAGAGCAGAAACATTGACATTGAAATTAACCCCAAGGAGCATGGGAGTTGTAAGCGACAAATTGTCTAGTCAGGGTAGAATAATAATAAAAAAAAAAATGATTAAATCCTACCAGGCATTTACAAGTTGCAAAGTAGTGACTTTCATTACCTTTGACCCTGACCTTTCAACGAGACACTGTCTCCTGATACGGAATAATCATTTATAAACCATGTTGTATTAAAATCCTAACAGGTATTTAACAAATTTGGAGAGGAGGAAAAATATTAATTACCAACAGATGAAAGGTACAACTACCATATTTTCTTGTATGGTGGCTTAAGAAAAGAAATGCACAATAAGTGATGTAAATAAAACAATTTCCAAAAACCAAAATAATGTACAAATGTTGAGCACTTAAATATATTAAGCTGACAATACAGAAAGAGATTATAACAGATGTTGCCCAACGTATTAAATCTATTCAGGCCCATTAACACTTTGAATATGACAGTCTGCTTGATTATTCTCCAGATTGAACAATGTGTACGATGGTGTATACAAAGCAATTCAATGTATCAATACCATGATAACCAAAAGAATGGAGACAAGTACTAACACAAAACATTATATCACTAAGTGAATGCATTGTATATTCGAACTAAGTGAATACATTATATATTAAGAGTAAGTAAGTAAAATGTATAAACAAACTTAGTGATTTTTTTTATTTAAAGTGAAGAAAGCAACAAGACTGAGGCTATTATTACATTTTTAATATCATTTATTTCCATTTTAATTTGATTTCACATACATGCAGCAGGTGATGACTTTATGTATAGGCATGTTTTCCTAGGCCAATCTACTTAGAGTGACTTAAACATAAACTCTGAATTACACACAAACGTGTGAAGACGGATGGCTGTGTGGTTTCGGCGCTTGGCTTTTACTCCATGGGTCAGTGGTTTGAGCCCTTGTGTGGTTAACCTTTTTTTTTTCTTTTTTTTTTACTTGTATTCTTGTTTTTATATTGGAGCTCTTTAGTTCTGATGTTTTTATGTATCAATTTAAAGCATTTAATGACAAACTTCAAAATATGCCAAAACCTGTGAACTAGTCCCTTTAAAACATGCTCTTTGATTATGATAATTTTATACAATAAACAAACAAACAATAAAATAAACAACCAAACCTTTGAGCATACCAATTCAGCTAATTGCACTTCGATTCTCAACAACATTTAATATGGACGTTTTGATTAAAAAGAGCTTGTTTAACAAACATTAGTTAACTACTTCATAAGTACATGTTCTCATAAGGCTTAAGAATTTATATACTGATGGCTGCTTGAGATAATAAGATTGTATTTATTTTGCCTTCTATCATAATAACAATAATATTCATCTTCAACGTCACAGGATCAAATATGAATACAATATTTGTGTTCCCTATCTATGCGATGGATTCTGAACACTTGCGCATAGCCTTTATCATTATTGACATGTGTTACCCAATTTCTCTTCCCATTATTGCAGTCTATAAGAGCCTCGTTATCAACAGCCCTTAAGATAATATTATCACTGTCTATAAGTTAAAACCATTATTTAATTGTTCTAATGTATCTGTGGATATCTGCCAAGGTCATCATAAACTGCATCAGAGCACATATTGCTTCCTATTCTTAGAAATCTGTTACCTAATTTAAGGTGAATTCTTTCTAATTCTTTTCATTTATGTAAAGGCAAAACATCACAAGAATAAATAAATGTTGGTGATACAGATACATCAAATAGTAAAGCAAAAATTGCATAATTGCAGTGTAAAGGGGCAAAATCAACAGCGTAAAAGAGGAAAATCTGCAGTAGTGTAAGAGGACAAAAACGGGAGTGCAAAAGAGAAATATCGGCAGTCCAAAAGGACAAATCAGCAGAGTTAAAGGGCAAAATCAAGAGTGTAAAACTGAAATTGAAGAATGAAATCCCAAACCTTAACACAGCACAATAAAATATATTTCTCATGTCACTTGCTCGAATATTTATTAAAGCATATATATGAGAATCAAGAAAATTTTGCATATAATTATTACTTGGCCATGAAACATCCCTTTCCTTTATGATATGATGCTATGGGCATTGAGGTTTAATTCCTATACAGCTCATTGTGCAGTAAACAATTATTAATCACATATAATTTCTGAATTGGATATCATTATTTTCAAAGTTAATTTTAAATACAAAATGTACATTTGTCAGTCTTCGCAAAATAATGTATCAGTGTGACGATTTTGGCCGGTATTTTATCCTTTAGGTTCATTATTTTTTGAGTACATTCATATTGTTTACATCAAAACGAAAGTACGTTTCCCGTTGGCAAATCGTTATTTTTTTGTAAGTTCCACGCACATAGTATGAGCATTTAAGATTGATCATTGTATTTTCATGTACATAATTTAATTATTTAATAATACAAGTCGGTTACAAACATGCACAATATGTTTTTGCAGGATATAGTAGTAGTATAATACAGTTACTGCTTGAAACGGTAGGGTTGTGTTTTCATGAAATAGTAGGGTTGTGTCTTTTACAAGGTGGTCACGTGAACCATATGTATATTAGTCCTTCAGCCAAGTACCCAAAATTGAGGTGGGGTGTACCAGTAAGGGGGGCAAAACTACACCTTTATATCTTGGAAGATGCATGTCAGTAGCATATGAAAATGGTTGATAACAGTCTGGTACTGGCAGCTTTTGGTATTTTTTTCTCCTTTGAAGATGGGGCATCAATCAGCTTAATTTTCATAAGTGTCTTGATAGTGTACTAAAATAACATCCATGCAAGTATCAATTCTTTGTAGGAAGCAATATTGATGTTATAAGAAACGTGTCAACATGTCAGGAAACGGACGTCCTAAAAACGAACAGTTGAGTCGATACTTATTCCCCACATTGAAAATCAATGGGTTTTCCTTTCAATGAAAGTAACTGAAACACATACAACATTTTATCAGGCTGATGGATGCCAGCACGGTAAATGTAAGCATCACAAAATAAATCCAACATATGAACACACACACTTAAAACACGTGATTTGTTATTATATTATGCCATGCTGCAGATCTACAGTTGAATTATCTATAGAGTACAATAGTAAAATCTTGAAATGTTGCAAGTTCATGTTCGTTGCTGCTACCGCACAGAGTGATCTGCATGTCACACGAACAATGTGATGTTTATGTTGAAATTTCAATTTTTAACGTACCTGGCCTTCAAATACAGAGAAGCGTAACGATTTGAACAATTTAGAACATAAACTACTAATATCTTTTAATTTTGACTGATAGGGCTTGATTCCATTTTTGACCTTTGGTCTATCACTGTGATCTTAAATAGGGAACATTGTTCGTGCAGGCTACACTACGTCTCAGCAGGCTTGATAATTAAGCAATGTTATGAAATAATCCATCTATGCTAGACCAAATTATGCCCCAGACAAACACTTATTCGACAGTACACGCACCCGCTTGGAGCTTCTTATAATACTACTTATTTTAAAAACGGCGTTTAAATTATATATTCTTAACTGATTCACAAAGATGCCCACATTATAACTACTTATCACAAATTGTTGAAATTTGATGGGCAAGCCTCAAATGTTAAACGAGATTGGGAAGCCAAAACATTACTATTTTTTATACTTGGCCTTATTCTAAATTCAGAGTTCGCTATCACATTATGTTTCTCTCTTGACATGTGCTGTTACTGAGATCTACCTAGCCTTGATTAACTGATTCACAAAGATGCCCACATTATAACTACTTATCACAAATTGTTGAAATTTGATGGGCAAGCCTCAAATGTTAAACGAGATTGGGAAGCCAAAACATTACTATTTTTTATACTTGGCCTTATTCTAAATTCAGAGTTCGCTATCACATTATGTTTCTCTCTTGACATGTGCTGTTACTGAGATCTACCTAGCCTTGATTAACTGATTCACAAAGATGCCCACATTATAACTACTTATCACAAATTGTTGAAATTTGATGGGCTAGCCTCAAATGTTAAACGAGATTGGGAAGCCAAAACATTACTATTTTTTATACTTGGCCTTATTCTAAATTCAGAGTTCGCTATCACATTATGTTTCTCTCTTGACATGTGCTGTTACTGAGATCTACCTAGCCTTGATTAACTGATTCACAAAGATGCCCACATTATAACTACTTATCACAAATTGTTGAAATTTGATGGGCTAGCCTCAAATGTTAAACGAGATCGGGAAGCCAAAACATTACTATTTTTTATACTTGGCCTTATTCTAAATTCAGAGTTCGCTATCACATTATGTTTCTCTCTTGACATGTGCTGTTACTGAGATCTACCTAGCCTTGATTAACTGATTCACAAAGATGCCCACATTATAACTACTTATCACAAATTGTTGAAATTTGATGGGCTAGCCTCAAATGTTAAACGAGATCGGGAAGCCAAAACATTACTATTTTTTATACTTGGCCTTATTCTAAATTCAGAGTTCGCTATCACATTATGTTTCTCTCTTGACATGTGCTGTTACTGAGATCTACTTAGCCTTGATGTCGTTGTAATGTCAATTTGTTAACCCAGGGAAGATCCACTCACTTTGTGATGACATACAACTGGTAAACTAAGTACTTCTTTTCCAAGTAAAAATGAAAATTGTTTACATATTTACTATTCCAAGAAATGATACATAATTTATAACGATATTTTTAAATTGCAGTCAGTTATGTACAGTTATTTGGACCAAACTGCATGTCTAAGACAATTTAATAGGCAACGAGGATTGTATCGATTGCACAGAGGCATATGAAGCATCAAAGTATATTGATATCTATTGTGTATGCATTCATATGTATTTACTTCTTGTTATAGAGCGGGGGAAGCAACGATAATGTTTGGTGATAGCATATGACTAAAATATAAATATCACGCAGCAACAAAATACATTTAGTATATTTTGTTTTGAGTGTTTCAAACTGTGTCGCGATACGTGTACAGCTTAAATCTTCCAAAAGCCCTCTTTAATCAAACAATCGGTTTCACAGAAGAGACCAATTTTCTAAGAATATAGTCATATGATGGTATTGTTTAGTTAAGTATGTGCTTCAGACATAATTTAATTGCACAGATCGGTTTCACAGAAGAGATCAATTTTCTAGGAAAATAGTCATATGATAGTATTGTTAAGTTTAGTATGTGCTTCAGACATAATTTACTTGCACTTAGAGACTTAAGATTATTAATAGGACAAACGCCTAAAATCTTCCTTTTTAAGGAGAACACTCACAGCTCTCATCTATTGCTGATACATATCTCTGAATTGAAACACTTGAACACAATCTACAAAACGTCCGTCATAAATATGCGGAGGGTAAATGTTTTTCTTTAAAGGGATATTTTAAAAAAGACAAACAAACTATATTCAACTAAATGTCTTTTTTTATTTTACAATTGTTACCTTTATGATTGTAATTTAACTACATTTTCTTCTTACATAAATATTTGAAACCTTTAAATACATAATAAAGTATTGTAATAAATGTGTTATATATTGAATTAATGAAATCTTATGAAATACTAAATCATACGATGGCTGTCAGTCAGTCATTTAAAATTTTGTCAACAACAAATTTATTTCAAATACACGTATCACTTATAAAATGTTGAAAGTTCATGTAAGTCTACCGCTCTACACAATGTAACAAATCCAGCATGGCCACCAAGTCAGTCACACAATGTGATATGGAAACATACATTAATTAGGAATGGTCATAGGCAAAAACTGTTAAAGTATCTAAATGATTTAGTGCCTGGTGTTAGTGCGAGTCAAACCGGTTAACGAACGGAATCATGCACTCGCTAGATATTTACCATCAAGAATGTCAGGTGCATGAAATATCAATGACAAAGTGTAAAAACATATAAAACGATGATTGATGGAGGATTGCTATAAGCGTCTTTATACAAATTTCTACTCAAAAAATGGGAAACAAAAAAGTTGAAAATTAATTTAGGCAAAGAAGCTGTTCAATTGTTAAGCAGAGATCCATTTAAGTGATTTAACACTGATTTTAAGTATGTTCTTCTCACAGTCAATATCAGATGGACACAAGAATATTAAACAAGCTAATGCGCTTTTGTCAATGTATTTGTTTATCGTTAGCATAAGAACAAGGAAAGGGGGCAGTTTCTCTTGAAAGCTTAACCCATTTATGCCTAGTGGACTGTCCCATCCTTCTAAATTGGATCAATTTATTTCCAAAATTAGGGATGTCTAGTATATTTATTTCTATATTTAGAATATTTCCTACAGAAATTTCTTTAAGCAAAAGCATCATGCGGCGTCTCATCTGGGTCTACGCTGTTTGCCAAGGCCTTTTTCTAGACGCTAGGCATTAATGGGTTAACACCCTGGCAATATACGAGAATAACTACGAGATTAATCCCTGATAATTTATGGACAATATGATCAGACGCACGGTGTAAGAACATCATATTTAAAGTTTCAGCAAATGTGTATCATATGTTACAGAAATTGCTAAAACAAATTCATCAAATTTGAGTGGATAGTTACATAGTTATATTTTATGATCATAAATATGATTTGGCGGCCAAATTGGCGGCCATTGTGGACGCTGTGTTGGATTTTTGTGTAATATAATAAACTTAAACAATGTCTGATGATCTTAATGTGTTCTTTGCCCCCTGAAACCTATGTATAGACACCAAAATCGTCAAATTTGAGTGGATAGTAACATAGTTATGATCATTAATAGGTTTTGGCGACCATCTTTGCGGCCATCTTGGCGGCCATTTTGGACGCCATGTTGGATTTCTGTGTAACATAACTAACTAACACTTTGTCTGATGATATTAATGTGTTCTTTGCCCCTTGAAACCTGGGTATAGACACCACATTCATCAAATTTAAGTTGATAATTACATAGTTATAATCATAAATAGGTTTTGGCGGCCATCTTGGCGGCCATTTTCGACGCCATGTTAGATTTGTGTGTAATATATTAAACTGAAACAATTTCTGATGATCATTATGTTTTCTTTGCCCCTTGAAACCTATGTATAGACACCAAATTCATCAAATTTGATTGGATAGTTACATAGTTATGATCATTAATAGGTCTTGGCGGCCATCTTGGCGGCCATCTTGAAAAAAAAACTTTCCTGAGTTCCGATTGTGGTAAACTTTTGATATGTTTTTAAGGACCTTCTACCCTACCAGGATCAGTTAAAATACCTTTTGTAGTAATTTTGGGAGGTCAATGTGTATATTGACCCTACTTTTTTGGAGGTTCGCTAGTTTTTAGGAACTTTTCTTGCCATCTCATTAATATTCATAGATATGCAAATGTACTAATTTGCATATTTAACTGCAGATCATACTAGGTAATAATCATAATCTTTATTTTAACACCAAACGTTTTTTTCTATAACCAATTTTGAAGAAATATTTGAGAATTATACTAGTTGAACTAGCTATTTAGTCAAAGCCTGACGATTGCCATAGAAACAGCTCAATAATAACATATAGCTGCCCAACTGAAATTGTTATCACACATTTTGTTTCTTTATATTGAGTATACAATCAAGTAAGATAGGTGTTGTTTTGCCCCCCTGAGTGGTACACCCCAACCCATCTGGCTGATAGACTACAACAACTTAAACTTGAATTTAAGCGAGTGGAATATACATTAAGGTTTCATGAAGAGTGCATTGATTTATAAAAAATGGCGAGTGACAGGTACCATTATGGAGAGGGTGCTTTTTGGTTACAAATAACGGAGAGTGTACTGCGCCGCTTTAACGCTGTAAGTATCAAATGTTCAAAGTAGAAGTACAGAGATAACCCAGAGTGATAAACCGCAGAGATAAAATGCAACTAAAACCTTAATTTGGAGATTGGAAACCGTTCACAATATTATTGAAACTGTGAACCTTATAACTTGTTAAATTTATTAAACCTATTAATCCTAGGTGACCAGTTTACGTAGGATCAGACTTCATGGATGACTATTCTTGTGATATTTGTGAGGAAAAGCAGATATGTGCGGAGGCAAAGTTCATCTGCGATAAATGTTCAAGAACTAACTGCAACAACTGTGTGGAACACCATTACCAGATGCATAAAACGCACAGAACACTACGAATAGAACACGTCAGAAACTGGCCATTTGGCAAGAGAACGAAAGATGCATCAGAGCAAAGTCAGGAGCACAAGGGACAGAAACTAAAACAGCTCTGTGACGAGCATGATCAGCTTGTAACTACTGCATGTCGTGACTACAGCCAACAGTTAGTAAAACTTACCTCACAACTTACGAATTATGTCTGTTAGAAAAAAATTGACATGAACAATATGTTTATGAAGTTCCTAAGTCCGCACCTGTTTATGTCCAACAGACAGCTATATACAATGTAAATAACCCTTGCAATGATTCCTTCGACCTAAAAGTAGGTGATCTGTGCATTGAGTTGGTGAGGCTGCCTTATGCCTTCGGCAAATGTTTTCAATGTGATTAACATTTGAGATGAGTTCTATGAAAATCCTTAAAAAGGCACATACTATATCGAAAAGACGTATACAGGTTCAAACATTCAATCTGTAAGTGTTACCTTGACCTTGAGTTGGTGTGACTGGCTTATGCCTTCTTCACATAGTCTCAAAAACAAAATCGTTATCATGCAAATCCTTCTAAGGGTGTCAGGTGACTAGGAGAAGACATGAACAAAACATGTCCTGTAGTAAATTATGGGTCCCCAAAGTATATGCTTGTTCAAAGATTTATCCATAAACTTAAGATTGGAAACATCAATTCATGACTGCGTTCTTGTGTTATCTTGTGGCCCTCTGTTATCTGGCGTTATCACGACTACAGCGTGTACGACTGTTTGATTCCAATAAACATGATTTTATGACTTCACACAGTAAAACAGATTGTATATTAATCACAGCTTTAATAAGTTGCGTAAATATAACAATAATGCATAATATATTTATAAAATATGGGTCTCTGCAGCAATATTATGAGGTAATATTTAAGGCCAAGATAGCTTCTTTTAAAGTTCTGCTTTGAGTACTGCCTTTGCCTAGTACTTAATTATGTCCTTATTGTATGCAATGAACAAAGTATAAAAACAATAAACGTCATATCAGAATCTATAGTCTGAAGTAAATGTTGTGATTTTAATTTATATAGTTACTAATTTGTAAAACATTTAAAGATTTAGGCAGACGCATGGTATTAAATTGAAAGGTAGATATCTGCCTTTGCCTTAAACTTGGTTGTTTTTGTTTTAATTAATATTTCTTATTTAAGTATCATTATTAAGTTAATATTAAAATCTATAGCCTGCAATATATCTTGTGATTTTAACTGAGTAGTTCTGGAAATATTCATTAGCGAAACTAAGTGAGATTTAAGGTCGAGACAAACTTTTTTAATTGAAAAGTTCATATTTGCCTTTGCCTCTTACTTATACGTTCTTTATTATATATTTCTTATAAGTATCATGTTAAAGTTTGTGATTTTAACTGTAATAGTACACAGTTTTCATGTTTTATACTTTGTAAGATTGCAGGCATATGCCGATTTTTTTTATTGGAAAGTACACATCTTCTTCTGCCTAAAACTTTATTATTTCTTAATTAATATTCTTATTTACGTTTCATTTTAAGGACAATTCAAACATATATAGCTGGTAGTGAATTTTCTGATTTTAACTTTAATCTGGAGATATTTATTTGCAAAACTTTGTAAGATTTCCGACTTTGGATGACTTTGTGCATTGACAAGTAAATTTCTTTTTAATTAATATTTCTTTTTCGAGTATCATTTTAAATGTATTTAAAAAATCTAAAGTCTAACATTAACTGTGATTTCAAGTTAAAAAATTGATAACTAAATTTAAATGGTGTCAAAATGTTAATTTAACAGGAACTTCAGCCAAGTAATGCTGGTTGCTGATAGGATGAACGATCTCCAACTGAAAGGGGATTTTCCACAACTGTCCACCAATTTCGATACATTACACGAGCAGTTGATTCAGAAGGAAACTGACTTTGAGGACAATCTGCAGTCACGGGAGAAATCTTACAAGGTACCAGGTGTGTTCAATCCAAGCCATGTCGCTAAATCGAATACGGGAGTAAAACATGAAACAGAGTATTCAGTAAAAATGAACACTGATTCAGACACATGCTGGATATCGGGTATTTGCGCAACAGCCACCGGTGAGCTCCTTATCACAGATATGTGGAACAACAAACTGAAGTTGTTGGATGATAACTACAAAGTGGTCACTCATTTGGACTTTCGCGATAAACCATGGTCCATTTGCAGCGTTGACTCAAGTCAGTTTGCTGTTACTGTGTATGATAATGAAATCCACTTCATAAGTGTGACCAATGGAGAGCTGGTAGAGGACAGGACATTTCAACTGGAACATTCATGTAGAGGAATTGCCCATCACCATGGCAGCCTGTACGTAACATCAGGTACAACCCTGTACCAATACACTGTGAATGGGAGCCTGGTGCGCATGTTGTTTCAGGACTACGCAAGCAATAACAATGGTAACACTCACCAAATATATTTTGTTTCTTCTTCTAATCTCTGTTATCTCAAACTGTTTTAAATAAAAATTCCATGAATGTCAATGTTAGTCTTGCTCTTTACCTGTCTTGTTTTGTATGAAGTTAATATGTGTATCTGGAAGTTTAAACTGGAATTTATTCTTGCGCTGAAGCACTTATAAGCACATACTTTTACACTTTTTACAATTATTTCTATTAATTTTGTTTGCAAGGATATGTTTATGCCTACAGCAAGACATACCAAGTCATAAACACGTTAAAATATTTTATGTGCACTTGGTTTTTATTTTATTTTTTTATTCGGTGACCAAAATTGAAAAACGATGAAAATGTGTCAATATAACAACTGGCCCCATTCCCTGTCTTATTTCAAGAAAACAAGCACGCTATTTTGACAGACAGTAACAGAGCAACAATTCTTTTTCTGATTTGTTTTTGTACTTAAAGCCACACACCTTATTTGGCATAGTAAATTAAAGTATAAATAAAAAACATATTTTATCTATGCCAATAAGAATATATCTGGTGGTTACAAGGTAGAAATCCGTCTCTTGTGCGCTTTAAAACTTAAAAATAATCGCGTTTGTCGAAATGTTCCTACTTTCGGTTTTAAAAGCGGTACCGTTTGAAAAATAATAAATTACTTGCTAACTAGGCTATAGATTTAATTCTATCTATGCCAAATATAATATATCAGGTGGTTACAAGATAGAAATCCGTCTTTTTTTTAACCTCTTGACTGACATTAACACGACAATAAACTAAATATCGGCTGACAAGATGATGTTTCCACATGATCCAGTTTCAAACTCCTCTTACATACCAGTGGAGCAAATCCTAAGTTGAAAAAAAAAGTATTGATCTTTTTCCACCTACATAAAATAATTGAAAATATGAATCCTTTAATGAGTTATTGTCTGGAAACCATGATTTTAGAAAATCGAAGACAAACTAACAATAACTCTACATTAGTTTGAAATCAATATCAAAAGTTATTATGCCAGGCTAGTTAATATCAAATATGTTTTATCATACAGGAGAATCCATGTATTTGAGAAAACGATGAAGTCTGATATCAGCTCTAGACTAACATTCAGTCGTTTGCAACATGTCTGTAACTTGAATTTGTATTATGATATAACAACCTTTATCTTGATGCAATTTTTTCTAACAAACACATTAGTGAGTGTCAGTGACATGCACATTATAATGCTATTACCGTTCCCATTTTCACAGTTACATCCTGTGGAGTCAGTCCACATGGAGAGAGGATATATGTGACAAGCTGGGCCAGAGACCAGCTAATTACACTGTCCAAGGATGGCACAGTGATCTCCAGAATGACGGATCCGACACTGCGGTGGAATGATATCCTACCTGGCCTTCATGTGACACACTTGGGACAGGTCCTGGTCTGTGGTGGTGACTTTAATGCAATCATCCAGGTCAACAGAGATGGGACAAAGAGACGGGCAATATTGGCTACAGAGAAGAGTGGTGTTGGGAGGCCAACTTGTGTCTACTACAGCAAAAACACGGATTCAATTATTGTTGGAATGTTTGATAATGAAAACATTCTGGTGATTTTAGCTAAGTAAAGTCTAAAGAGCCACAGTAACTCTTAATTTGGTACAAATTTCCCAAAAAGTGTGAATATCACTGTTTTAAGCACATTAAGGAAGGATTTTAGAGTTATAGCAATATAAGGACATCGAGATAATATATCATATCATATTAAAATAGTATATGTATATGACTGTATGTCATTGAGCATTGTTTACTTCATTGTGTAGTATATGTATGTATACTCATGGGCTTAAAGCCTATTGTATTCTGAAATAAAACATATCAATAGTTGTTGATTTTCTACTGCCAAGTCAAATACATTTGTAGGATTCTTGTATATTTTACATGACTGATTTCTGGAGAAAATTTTACAACACACTTAGCTTTGTGAAACTATGCTTAGACAAATGCGAATGCAAGCTTGCCTTCTTGATTGAGATACAGACCACAACTTATTTAATTCGTTTATTATTCGATTAACTACATAAAGCGAAGTGTTCATATTATAGTACAACTCTTCTCGATTGAAGGCCTGTCAGTTTTGACTTATAAGACACTTTAACTGATGAACATATTTAATCCTGATTCCTATTGTTTATACCAGCGCTTTTCAATAGACATTGCTAACCCTTCATTTAACTAGCTGCTGGCTAGACAACTGAAAATGTAAGAAAGCGCACTGTGTGGGTCTTGAACATTCGACTTCCCTCTCTTTAGGCAAACACCCTTACCACTGGGCCACAGAGCTTGTATTGCATGTACCAGTAAATATAAATAACTAAATGCCTGTAATTAGCATGATGAACCTGTTGTCAAGAATGCCTTTCATAATTGTTTAAAACAAGCAAATTCGTAGAATTGATATCCCCCGTAATATATATTTTGTGTAAGGATGGGTGCAAATCGGACGGATGAACATACTACGATACAAAGGGCTATTACTCCGTTATTAACAGATGGTGTACAATGCCAATTTTCGTGCATCATCCTCTTATCCATATATATACTCATACCAAGTTTCGATGAAATCTGCCAAAGCACTTCCAAGATATGGCTCGGGACACAAAAGTGCCTTAAGTAAAAAGCATTTTTTCAAGATACAAAGGGCCATAACTCCATTATTAACAGATGGTGTACAATGCCATTTGGCTTGCATCATCCTCTTATCCATATATATATACTCATACCAAGTTTCAATGAAAACTGACAAAGCACTTCCAAGATATGGCTCCGGACACAAAAGTGCCTATAGTAAAAAGCATTTTTTCAAGATACAAAGGGCCATAACTCCGTTATTAACAAATGGTGTACAATGCCATTTGGCGTGCATCATCGTTTTATCCATATATATATACTCATACCAAGATTCAATGAAATCCGCCAAAGCACTTCCAAGATATGGCTCCGGACACAAAAGTGCCGGACATACAGCCGGACGGACGGACAACGCCAAAACAATATCCCTCCGCCTCTGGCGGGGGATAATTAGTGTGAACTTCACATTTGTTCGTGGAAGATTGGGATAACACAAAAAGTTCAATTATCACAGCTTAATTGGAACTTTGACTACTATGACCTATTAGCGTGTATTAATTCATCACACATCCACATAGTGAAAGTTTGCGTTTTGAGATAGGGACACAGTTGTTTTACGTTACATTCCATATCATGATGGTGACCATTTGTTTGTGGTAAGTTATTTCAAAATGTAATTATAATATACAGACGCACACAGACTCAATTCACAATTCATCCAAAAATAGTAAAAAAAATCAAAAAAATCAACAGAGTGAAGTGTACAAACAACATTTATTACAACAGTGTAATAAACTTTATCATACATGTATATGGGTATTTTTGGAGACAACACTCTTAACAATTATCAGTGAAACACGGGTATTTATCTGCCAAGTTGTTATTAACATTAATGGTTACATGATTCTTGTCTTATCAAGTACATAAATTGTAATCATTTAGTAAGGATATGGTGTTTAAGGAAGAGCAGTTATCTAGCATAAACCTCTACAGGTATGATCAAATGACTCCTACTTAGAGACAATGTAAGATCTATCCTAACTAATTATCATGCTTATTAAGTTAAATTGATGAAACAACAAACATGCAGGTATTTTGGAAGGTTTGAATTTGTCACAATGCATAAAAATATGAAGTGAAGCATTATACAAAGTTGTGCTTTTTGAGTTTCCTGTGTTTTTGAAAAAACTTGTAACGATGAAAACTTACTTACAAGACTTGGGTTGAGATTTCATGCCAGATTGTGTTACAAACATCTAAATCTAAAATACACCGTAAGCCAACAAGTCACAGAACATTAATGTAAGCACATGTTCTCAGCACTAGCTGCTCACACAACGTTTTCAGAGTTGTCCTTTTCTCTATTTCTTTTTACTTTAATCAGTATGCAGAGGACTTCTGTATTCAGTGAGGACGCGGAATCTTCAGAGGCCTTACGTTCAATGTGTATAATGGCTGTCTTTCATTCGGTCAGTCCTCCAGTTTTGTAAGCATTTGGAGAGTTCAGTGAAAAAGGGGTTTAATGCATGTGCGTTAAATGTCGTCCCAGATTAGCATGTGCAGTTCGCACAGGCTAATCAGGGACGACACTTTCCACTTAAACTAGATTTTTGTCAAAATGTGTATTCCTTTAATCGAAAAATACAATAAAAACAGAAAGTGTCGTCCCTGATTAGCATGTGCGGACTGCACAGGCTAATCTGTGATGACACTTTACGCACATGCATTAAGCCCTCTTTTCTCATTTGGAGAGCCATGCATGCCTGACTCCTTTTTTCAAGTTCAACATGAGTTATGTCCCTGTTGCTTAGCACCTCTGCTCACAAAAGTTCCTTTTGATTGGTCACACTCTTCATGTGTTGATTAAAGCATTCCTTCAGTATGCCCATTTTAAAAGTCCTCGATGGACACAATTGTTTGATTTAATACAGTCTGTCATAACAAGTGAAAAGAATACTGCAAAATACTGTTTTCCCATTTACTAAGGAGTTATGAAATTAATATATTCATGTGTTCAACGTAGCTAACCAAGTCCTTTTGATTGACATCATTATTTATGTTCATTAAGTTTAATTTATATTACAAGTGAAGTCAAATGGTATGGCTACATTTGTTGTGTGCTCAAAAAAGCCTAAAAGCTATGAAATAGGTATAGTTTCATGAATTATTATTCAGTATGCTAACACTATTGATTGATAATATTGTTCTTGTGCTCAGTAGGCCTGACTCAGCGAGCCCTCGGGGTCAGTAACATCATTGTCTCCAGTATCGTTGCTGGCAGTGCTTTCATTGTCCAGTTCCTGGAAATACCGGTAAGATATAAACGGACGACTTATGACCCAGTGATAAGGGAAAAACAATGTAAAGCGCCTCTGAACGCAGATCTCGAGTATGATAAGGGCGCTATATAAATGTGGTATAAAATAAAATAATAACAAGATAAAGCATAAAAATGCCCTTAATTAACTAAACATTAAGAACATTTTGGCTGAAAGTCGTCATTATGTGTGGTTCATGCCTAAAACGCTGCATGAATGTACGAATTCATGCTCAAGTGAACAAAACGTACTCAATAGCTTCAATAACAAAAACCNGGGGGGTCATGTAAAATGACGCTTTATATGCAATGAGAATATCCACTCGTGAAAATATTAGTTGTCTCGCTTTCCATTTAAGGTATAATTACTTATTAAGCTGTAAAACAAACAACTATCCTCTATGGCTAAACTTCTTAAATATTAGTGGTCTTCCTTTCAACTGAAGATGTACTTGGTTTAACCCTTTACCACTCAAATGGAATGTTAAACTGGCAATATGCAACCAGAATATAACCAAAACAACCTGTGAGTAATCTGCTGGCTGTTCAGGTTTCATGCTCTTTGCTGCTCATCAGTATCTAAGGTTTGGCAACGAAGCCTTTATAAAACTTTAATCTTGTAAGAAAGATCTTAAAGTAAATTTAAATTCATTTTCTAAGGAACTACAAACAAGTCAAAATGTGTACCTGAGCAGGAAACTGTTAACTTCCACATTCTGAACACGGGACTCTTAACACATCACTAAGCTATGGGACTCTTACCGCATCACTAAGCTATGGGACTCTTACCACATCACTAAGCTATGGGACTCTTACCACATCACTAAGCTATGGGACTCTTACCACATCACTAAGCTCTTCATCCTCAGGCAGCGTCTCGCCATCACTGTCCCCTCCCGCCTCACTGGCGGCAACTGACTGGGAAAGGATCTCTTCTCCCTAAAATGTAGTATATAGTTCAGTAAAAGGGGGGGGGACTTTGGAATCACCATGGTTGTCTTTTCAATGTACAACATTCCTACTTGCTCTTATTGTTCTTTTCAATATGAAGTTGTGTATGTGCCGTATTTTATAATGTTGTGATAGATTTTTAGGTAAAAATTAGAAAAAGCTATTCCATAAAGCACTGATTTCTTATATTTGAACTATAACCTTGAATTGTGACTTTGTTCTAGGTTATTTGAAAATCTCATCTATGCTTTGCATTCACATAATACAACATATTTTCAAAACAGGCACACAGGGGCAAGAACAACATTTTCCTTGAACTCTGATCTTTAATTTTTAATACTTTATTATATCAATTGTGAACTGTAAATCATCTACAACCAACAACATTGTCCTATCCAAACCAAGCTAGAACCACATTAACAATGACAAGCTACATGCAATCCTCACGTGTAAATCCTTGTTCTTCAAGTTGCCCATCCAGAAGGCCTCGAGACACTTGTTCACAGTTAGCATGCCCTTCACCCTGAACACAAACACCTCCAGGGTACGCTTCATCATCGGCACCTGGTTGGTCAGCGCTATGTCTTTGATGATCTGAAATGGGGAATAGCGGGTTAAATATGTACTGTAGTATAAGACACACAGATTTAAAATGGTAAATAACAGATTAGACATGTACTGAACATGTAGTATAGTTGAAAGTCTCGAAAAGTTAGAGACACTCTAAAATATTACATTGACGATCAGATACGGGTATGCAATATGTAGAGTGTCAATTGTTTCAACGAATAATAGCATGTGCTTGTAAAATACCACGCCATATTGTTTAAATTACTTTAATATATGCTTCACTGTAAGAATAACAAATGAAATATGTACTGTAGTATAAGACACAAAGAATCTGATTAAATATGAACTGTAGTATAAGACACAAAGCAACTGATTAAATATGAACTGTAGTATACAACACAAAGATCTAAAATGGTAAATAAGAGATTAAATATGTACTGAAGTATAAGACATAAAGATCTACAATGGTGAATAAATGATTTAATATGTACTGTAGTATACAACACATAGATCTAAAATGTTGAATAACAGATTAAAATGTACTAAAGTATTAGACAAAAAGATCTGAAATTACCAACACCAGATAGATCTCAAAATAATAAATAAGTGATTAAATATGTACTGTAGTATAGTACACAAAAATCTAAAATGTTGAATAACATATTAATAGGTACTGTAGTACACAACACAAAGATCAAAATGGTGAATAACTGATTAAATATGTACTGTAGTATACAACACAAAGATCAAAATGGTGAATAACTGATTAAATATGTACTGTAGTATACGACACAAAGATCTAAAATGGTAAATAACAGATCAAATATTTACTGAATTATACAACACAAAGATCTAAAATGGTGATTAACAAAATTAATATGTACTGAAGTATTAGACACAATTGTCAACATACATAGTAACCTGATATACATGTAAGATGAAAACATATTTCACTATTTGCTTTTGCATTTAAGCTGTTAGAATATCCTTCTGCATGTACAGCGCTCATCAATGAATGCTTATGGAAGATGCGCAAACACCAAGTGATAAATAGATATGAATATTCTACATTCACTATTTGTAATTTAACAAAAACATATATTGCCTTCTTTTAAATGATCACATGTAATGAAAATAGCAATAAATCTATAATAACAACAAGAGCAGTGTTTGTCAGAAACACAATGCCCCCTACTGCGCCTTTTTTTTTACCTTTGATCTTGAAGGATGGCCTTGACCTTTCACCACTCAAAATGTGCAGCTCTGTGAGATACACATGCATGCCAAATATGAAATTGCTATCTTCAATATTCCAAAAGTTATGACCAAACTTTAACCAAGTTTAAAGTTTTGGGACAGAAACATACAATGATATTTGACCTTGAAGGATGACCTTGACCTTGACTTTTCACCACACAAAATGTGCAGCTCCATGAGATACACATGCATGCCAAATATGATGCTGCTATCTTCAATATTCCAAAAGTTATCGAACTTTAACCAAGGTAAAAGTTTTGAGACAGAATGACAGACAGGCTAAAAACAATATACCCCCTCTTCTTCGAAGAAGGGGGCATACAAATTCTGTCAGGTCTTAAGCATGCGTCTGCCTCATTTTTATAATCCCATTTTGCACAAATACCTTAAGGATCAAGAAAATTGAACAAGCTCTCAAACATATAAGAAAGATCTTAATATACCCCCCTTACTCCAGATCTAAATATGCACTCCACCCACCTTCGAGTGGCCACACATGTGATGCAGGAATCGTGTGCTCTGCTGAAGATTCTTTAGAAGGCCGCTGATGTCCTGTTTGTGCTGCTTGAACATCTTATCCAACAGGGGCATGCCCTGGCGCAGGAAGGCCTCAACAAAGAAACGGCCATACTGAAACATAGCAGCGATATATAAATACATGTACGGTTTAGGAGATGACCTGGAGTAAGACATTAAAACAAATGATAAAACATGAGGCAACCCAGATTCACACATGGTCTTGATATTGACAAGATAAACATTCTGACCCAGTTTCATCAAGCTTGATGACCCAACATGATTGTCCCTAGAGTAGTAAGATTTTTCAAAATATTCAACCTGGTGACCTAGTTTAAGATCCACTAGTTCCAGTTTCAAACCTGGCTTTCATATTTTCCAGATAAACATTCTAGATTCATACTCTTTTTATATATTCTCAATATAAACGTTAAAACCTTGTTCCATCAAAATCTAGTCATAAATGTGGTATTTAGAGTGCTTACAAGGTTTTAAAACATTTTTATCTTGTCACCTAGTTTTTGGACAACGTAAACAGGATTCAAACCTGGCAAAGATATTGTAAAGATAAGCATTTATACCAAGTTTCATCACGATTGAGTGATAAATGGGGCTTCTAGAGTGGTAACAAGGGTTTTCCAAGATTTTACCAGGTGACCTAGTTCTTAGACCCATATGACTCTGATTCAAACTTGTCCAAGATATTGTCCTTTAGACAAAACACCTGACACACGTACCATAAAACAAGTCAAGGTACTCCGGTATGCCAACCACCACAACAGTTCAACAAATGCTCAGGGCAGTTCAAAAGTTGTTTGAAAACAATTTGTGCTTTATGTTTCTTGTGCTTGATAAACATTTGTTAACAGTATTCCAGTATCACCACATGTGTGAGACAGACGACCGACAAGACGATGCAAGAGAGGTCACCAAAACCAGAATCTCACTGATGAGCATTACATGTTCAGGGGAGATAAATCAATACCAATAACAGATAAAGGGAAATAACCTATATAAGCAGTTTTAGTACCTTAGTGAATTGTCTAGTGCATAAATGAAAATGACTTTATTGTTTATTTTTGAAGTAACAATGTACCATCCTTTATGCTTTTTTGGACTGTGTATATTTTACTCAATTTTGAGTTTAATCTACATTAATATTTTTTATAAATCTAGTGCTCTTAAGTACAATTTAATACTGCAGACAAATTTATAATTGATAAGACTAAATAAACTCATGTATGAAGTATATACAAAGTGTTCTTTAAGCACATCAAACCATATCATACAGTAAATAGTTTATCATGTTTGCAATCCATGAACCCATTGATACTGGTCAACTAAAAGAGATATGAGTACATGTACGGACTGAAGAATGACAGATACACAGTTAGATAACAGGAAATCACCTGACTTGGCTTACTTAGATTGAAGTTCAATGTTCAAATTAACAAGGAAAGAAGAAATCAAAAGTGAAAAAAATGGCATCCAATTTTGAGACTTCAGTTCATAGAGGATCTGACTTACTCTGTGAATTTTCTTGCTTCACCTGCCAAGAAAATGACAGAGTCACAGAGGCTGAATTTTACTGTGAGAAATGTTCCAAGTTTTTTTGTGACAAATGTATGGAGTACCATAACTATTTTTTTAAGAAGCATGCAACTTTGGGAAAGGGAGACATCAGCCAGTGGCCTGTTTCCAATATGGATGCAATCGAAGAATGTCAGGAGCACAAGAAAGAGCTGACAGGATTCTGTGAGGACCACGATGAGCTGATATGTCATGTCTGCCATGTCTACAAACATCAGTTAGTAAAGGTTCACTCTTTATCACGATCTTATTGGAATATAACTAAACTAAACATTTTGACCATTTCTCAAAGATATCCAACCATATCTTAATCTACCAAACCAAAAGTTGTGAAGTGGCTCAATTGTTTCAATGTAGTTGTTTTACTAATTACATTGCATCTATTCACCTTTCTAAAAATCAAACAAAATGTTGCCAACACTTTCGAAACAAGGTTTCTGGGTTTCTCACTTAAGTTCAAGTCACCAAATCATAATAATAAATAACAATAAATCACTGATACTGATCTAACAACATATTTGCACATATATGATGGCCCTTAAGTGCCCAGCCGACTTCAAGGTACTCAAAAAGTTGAAGACTTGATCTGGTGACTGAGTTTTTTCCCCACATGACCCAGATTTATAAATAACCTTGATAGTGTTAAGATAATTTTTTTAAAAATGTCTCATCAATATTGAGTCATTAATACTGCATCTAGAGTGGTTATAAAGGTTTTCTAAACTTTGACCAATTTACCTAATTTTTGCTCAAACATGATTCAAACTAGACCATTGATGGCATTTACAGTGTTAATCCCTTGTTTGATTCTTATGATAACACTTGAAAGGCTTGTGTAAAAAACAGTCTTTTGATCACACTTATCTGCAGTCGCTTATAAATTTCTGCACCAACTAGATTGTGCGACCCTATTATCATTTTTAGAGGTTGCTTAAATATGCAGCCGAATTTCAGCGCGATGATCAATACAGTATGCCACATGTCAATACTGACAATACTGTCAGTATTGACAAATCTTAACTATAACAATATCATTTTAATATATCAAATTCTTTTGTGATATTGAAATATTAAATCTAAATCCTATGTGCTATGAATACAAAATTTTGTTGTTATGTTCTGCGCAACTTTGATGAAAAGGTAAAGATCTCATACTTCTATGCGCTTTGAAGTTTTCATTTCGCAATTGATGCGCCTACGCTTTCAAAGCTTTCCTCGCGGATGACTTGACATTGTAATGTGAATATAATTCACATGCTGTTTTACAGAACAGATGATTTCTAAGAAGAAAATCATGTTCATTCCAATTCGAAATCAGAAACTTCATTGGTTAGTCTATCCATGTTTATGAATGACAATATAACAAAGTGTACTACTGAATTGTCCTGTTTTGGCTTGATTTTTTTTCATGTATGTACTATTTAGAAACTATGTTAACTGGAAATAAAAATTATTTTAAATATACCTAATGAAAACAAAATCATTATATTGAACAAATGTTTGCTTTATTCCACTTCTTCAAAGATTCATTGGGATGGAGTTAATCTATTTGGATCTTAGGGCTTATAAATTGAACAGTCAAATCTATTCCAATAAGGATTCGTTTCCTTTCTTAGCTCAAAATATGTAATATATTCAACAGGGCCATGGGTTAAATATTTAGTACTTGAGAATTGTGTGCCTTCAAGATCTGGGCAACAATGTCTTAAATATTATGCCGGATCTTCAATTCAAATACATAAGTTACAAAATTAAAGCAAAACATAAAATTATGTTTTTGTAATTATTCTTTTTGAAAGCTGACACACATCTATAAATACAAATTTTTATAGTAAAATTCATTTTAATAAGTAAATACTTACCTGCTATCTTATAGCTACTTAATCCGAACGGGTTGTTA
>VMBQ01007684.1:0-43692 GCA_007657795.1 Dreissena rostriformis | reverse complement strand
GATTGTCGCACTGCAAGCCAGCTAGTATCATGCATGTCCAGGCCAGCATAAGGATCAGAGACACCATGGTAATGAACAGTGCGTGAGGTCCCCAAATCATCCGCTATGTCACCTTCCAGGGTAGTAACTAATATATTAGGATTCCAAACGACTTTGTCTAAAGTCACCTCCGAAAAACTCCCAAATAAGGTTTCAATTTTGCTCTCAATATCCATAGTGCAATGTTCGAATGTAAAGCTGCACGTTCTAACGGTAACTGGAGAAGAGAACAGTTGGTTTTCACGTTCTTGAATAATTTTGCTGTACATTCCTAAGTCATTCTTATCNCAGATACGCAATCATAGCGCATTCGATCATGATTCAATCCCGTAATGACGTAATGTAGAGTTTTGTGTTGCAGCAGAATGCGCCATGCAACTATTCATGCAAACACGTATCATTTAACAATACTGACACACGTGCGTTATACTGGTTTTTGTCATAAGCGGATGAGTTTGGAGCTACGCTGGCCGAATACGGTATAATAACTTTTGTTTCAAACAATGCGGCTCAATTGATATTCCTTTTCAATCCCATGTTACTTATAATTTCACTGCTGTATGGACTTGGTGATTTCGTTTCAATCGAGAACAAAATACAACGTTATATCATACTTGAACATTTACGTTTTTGATTCGTAGTTTCAGTTTAGTGTTCATACTTTATACATAGTGAGACGTTTTCGTGTTCCGAAAATGAACAGACAGTTATATTTGGATCGTATGAACATAAAACAACATAAATTTGTTTACCATACCAACATAGTAAAAAATACACAAAAAAAACACAAATAAATGGGTGTACTTCTAGTTGAGAATAATAAAAGTCGAATGTGTGAAATTATTAAAGACATAAAAAGGTACCTTCTATAAATTTATTAAAATAAGTCCAATTATACTGTCATATAAATCCATTTATTTCAATCAAAACAGTAATCAATGCCGAAATAATGTTTCCATAACAACCAAAAATCTTCTTTAACATATATATGGTTTGTTTTAATAATATACACACTTGTTAAAGAATATTGTTGCTGGAAAGTTCAACAAGAGCACAGCCTTGCGGGTGCAGACCGCTCATCTATTTGTCAAAGTATGAATCAAATCTGATCATAAATAAAGAAGTTATGGCAATTTTAGCAAAATTGTAGGGGTGTGGTCATTAATAATATAAGCTTTCAATTATCTTACATTATGTTGTTTGTTTTTTGTATGGGGGGGTTGTTGGACAGTCAAAAAATGAACATAATTCTGTCAAAATGCTAGTCGGAGTTACATACCGGTAACTTTGCCTGCATAGTACTCTTATGATGGTCAGCAAGTGTTTCAAGTCTGAAAGCAATAGCTATGACACTTCAGGAGTAAAGTGGACCAAAACACAAAACTTAACCAAATTTTCAATTTTCTTAGTATAAAAGGGGCCATAATTATGTCAAAATGCCAGTCAGAGTTATATTACTTTGCCTGCACAGTCCTTTTATGATAGTTAGTAAGTGTTGCAAGTATGAAAGCAAGCTGTGATACTTTAGGAATAAGGTGGACATAAACACAAAACCTAACCAAATTTTCAATTTTCTAAGTATAAAAGGGGCCATAATTCTGTCAAAACGCCAGTCAGAGTTACATGACTTTGCCTGCCCAGTCCCCTCATGATAGTAAGTAAGTGTACCAAGTTTGAATGCAATAACTTTTATACTTTATGAGAAAAATGTACCTTAACACAAAACTTAACCGGACGCAGAGGTCATGACAATAGATCTTATTTGTTTTTCAAAAAATAGATGAGCAAAAAAATGAACAGTTTTTATGGTAACAATATAATAAAGCTCCATAATCCGGACACATGATTAAGATTCTTAGACGAACATGATCATGCAATTTCCAAAAAGTGCTGTCTTTATGCTTACCACAATCATGATTAACAGTTTCGGTAACTTCTGCATTACAAAGACAGTTTTAGATGTTTTGTCTATGCTTTTGGGAAAGGTAGCTTGTCCATTGAGTTCTGATTAAAAAAAACTGTTCAATTTCATCATAAAGATACCATTGTCAGTCGATATTGATTCCAGGTCCTTGAATTCTTCACGGGTAAGAATAGCTGGACATTGATGCTAACAGGTCAGCACTCATCAACAAACAGTGTGTTTCAACTAAAGAGTTTTCACTCATTTTACACATCAATTAGTCTGGTTTATTAACATCAACAAGGAAATGTTGATACTTTGATATGATCCTCAGTGGTTTGAAAAATTGTGCAAGGAATGTTTTCCAGTCATAGAAGTGCACAGGCTTCTCCACATCACCAACCATGTGTGGCACATTAAGTCCAGACCTTAATGCGGTGGACACAGACTCAGGAACGGACTCAATGGTCTCTAAAACGCAAAGTCTGGAAAAGTGTAAGGTAAAGTGTAAAGTGTAACAATTGTATTATAAATATTGGAAGTAAGCATTTTGTAATGCTCACAACAATATGTATAATAAACTAATTGCATATTTGAAATATTGTAATATTGGAATCTTAAGCATTTAGATTTCTTTACGCGCACCGGTATTCAATTATTAGATTGTTATCAAATACCAAGTGATGAATATTCCTCCACTTTGACTGCCATATTCCAAAATGCCAATCAGTCTCGAACTTTGTGTGGCCCGTTACCATCATAGAGTTCCTCATTTGAGTGTGCAGACCTAATTGAAAATGGAAGGAATATTAACATATTTTCAAAATCTGTATAAACAAGCAAATTCGTTGAATTGATATCCCCTGCCAAATAAATTCGTTTATGGATGGGTGTAGAACTAAACGAAAACGTATAAGTGAAGGGTTGTGCCTTTTGTATTTGTTTTTAAAACTCATTTGTACCTGTGATTGGTTTACGCTTATCAATATATACACTCACACCAAGTATACTCATACCAAGTTTCAATGAAATTCGCCAAAGCACTTGCAAGATATGGCTCCGGACAGCTGTAAGCTTATAGTAAAAAGCATTTTTTTCAAGATACAAAGGGCCATATCTCCATTATTAAATTATGGTGTACAATGCCATTTGGCGTGCATCATCGTCTTATCCATATATATACTCATACCAAGTTTCAATGAAATCCGCCAAAGCACTTCCAAGATATGGCTCCGGACACAAAAGTGCCTATAGTAAAAAGCATTTTTTCAAGATACAAAGGGCCATAACTCCGTTATCAACAGTTGGTGTACAATGCCATTTGGCGTGCATCATCCTCTTATCCATATATATACTCATACCAAGTTTCAATGAAGTCCACCAAAGCACTTCCAAGATATGGCTCCGGACACAAAAGTGCCGGCCGGCGGGACGGACGGAAGGACGGACAACGCCAAAACAATATCCCTCCGCCTATGGCGGGGGATAAAAAAATAATAAAACTAACATGGACAAAATAAACACATTATGCCTTGTTTAACTCCTTATTTGTTACACATAAAGTATTTAAAAACATTATTTTATTATAATAGATTAAATCAATACAATATATATTAACAGTATTAAATGTAAATAAGGGATTATTTTAAACATTATGGTCCATTATATAATCCTTTAAATTGTAAAAAATGGTAACATTACAAGTTTTTATGTTATAACAGTTGTATGCAAAATGCAAGTTCTTACCAACAACAACTCTCCACAATGCAAACCAAAGAACACAGTTGATTCTATTTGGCCTGCACAGTTGTCAAAGTTAAATACTGCGTCTGTCTCCCCTAGGCCAAAGTGGTGAACGTAGTGGTGTACATAGCTCACAACAGTGTTTGAGCCTTTCCCTGGCGATTCTCCCTCTGTAGCCACGTAAAACATGGGTTTTCCTGCAAAAGGAACACAAACTGCTGCAGAAAACAAGAGCCTACTCACTATAAATCTGATTTGATAGTGTAATATATATTTCCTGTACACCTAAAATAATGACTCTAAAGAGATATTTGTAGGTTTTATGTTTTAAGTATAATACTGGGCATACTTCTGTCTAAAAGGACATTGCCATTGATCTGCGAACTGACAAAACAACACTTAAACATGTTTGAAATAAGTTCATAGAGATTAAGTTGTTGCAACAAACCGTAACCATAGCGATCCATTAATGTTTATTATTGCTAGAACTATTTAAAATACAAGAGCTGAAAATCATTTTAAATGGTATTTTATGTTGTTGTAATATCTGTGGTTGAAAGCTTGATGTCTAGTAAAACTGGCATTAATTTGTTTAGGTATAATTAAAGCCACACACCTTAAAATGAAGTACATATTAATCAATACATATAGATGCAATTTGAAAGTGTGCAAAGTTATCATTAAATCTATAGCCTAGTTAGCAAGTAATTCATTATTTTTTTAAACGGTACCGCTTTTAAAACTAAAAGTAGGATTTCTATAAGTCAATTCTGACAAACGCGATTATTTGTAAGTTTAATAGCGCAAAAAAGACGGATTTATACATTGAAACCACCAGCTATATTCTAATTGGCATAGATAAAATTAAATCTATAGCATAATTTGCAAGTCATTTATTATTTTTCAAACGGTACCTCTTTTAAAACCGAAAGTAGGATTTCTATACATCCATTTCGACAGACACGATTATTTTTAAGTTTTTAAGAGCAAAAAAGACGGATTTCTTCCTTGTTACCACCAGATATATTCTAATTGGCAAAGATAAAATTAAATCTATAGCCTAGTAAGCAAGTTATTTATTATTTTTCAAACGGTACCGCTTTTTAAATCGAAAGTAGGATTTCTAGACGTATACGTCCATTTCGACAAACGCGATTATCTTTTAGTTTTAAAGCGCAAAAAAGACGGATGTAAGCCTTGTTACCACCTGAGACATATCCCAATTGGCATAGATAAAATATGTTTCTTATTTATACTTAAATTTACTATGCCAAATAAGGTGTGTGACTTTTAGGGATGAAACTAAGAACAGACTAACACTCAATTTTCCTTAAAGGTAATGAATGTATTTTTTGTATATTAATAGCGATAACTGATATAGAGATTATTTTGCTGTTGGGCTAGCTCTTAAGCGATATGGTTAGTTTTTCGACTACCACTCTGGAGGTCGTGGGTTTAATCCCCCGCTAGAGATCTGTATTTTCACATTTATGGCGACCAGGCAAAAAAGAACTGTAAATGGTGAAATGGGTCTGAGCTTGTATAATGGTTTCTGGGAGGGCCATGCCGATGCAAGACACGCTGTAGCCAGTCTTCACGCTAAATAGTTTAGACCAATAGGCTAATCAGATATAATTTTTAATAGCCCGAAGACATTTTCAATAGCCCGAAAAGGTAAACATACATTTTATGACTTTTTTGGCTAGGAGCAACACAAATATTCATTTGCAATCAGAAATAATTACTTCTAATGAGTAAAACATTTGCCTGTCCTATTTACAACAGACTGTATTATTTATTTTTGATAACAACAGCAAAGGCATGCTCCGCGGACATCTCCATATCTCAGTGTTTCAGATTGGCCCCAATTTCCTCAGGACAGGTGTCATAAAATTGTTAAATGGTCAATTTGTTTCAGGACATTTATCCTAAATCATGACACAATTTTCAGACAGTTTTGTTAGCGCACCGAGCCCTAACCTATTGTACTTTTTTAGTCTTTCTAGTTGCAATTTCTGGTGAATACAATGCGAAATATAATAAATCATACCATCCGTATCACTGCATGTGTATTCGTCATTCTATAGAAATTTTCATAAAGAACGTCGAAAATAAATTAAAATTGGGTTGCAGACGTTTCCCCTCCAAGACGTTTCACCCCCATTTTAACGTTTTGTCAGAATTTTTTATTGATTTAGTATGTGTATGCATTATAATAAACAGGTTTATAAAAATTCGCGGCTGCAGCTTTAAAAAAAAAGTCAGAACGGATAGTCGAATGATTGAGTCATTGTCATCGAGCGCCTGTGGTCCTAATACATCACTTGAAATATTGTAATAAATAATTCTGGGTGGTATGTTTTGAAAATAAAGTTGGTCAACCAAGCTAAGATCTTCAATACAAATATTATCATGCTCATGAGGGATTAAATATTGGAACCTGATTGCAGATCTTTCTGGAGACATATTTACAATTTAAATATGCCCGCAATTGCATATGTGTAACCAACAATAGTTTTCGTAGCAAAGTGTTTTACTTCCGGGTTAACACTTTTCCCTTTAGTTGTTCGTTAAATAAGACAAGTATTCACCAAATTAATGAAAGTGAAGTTTAGTCAAAGATCTTACCTGAATTAAATATCGATCCTTCAATTGGAGACATAACTCTTAAGACTGTTTGACGATTTATTCAGAAGAAACTCTCAAACAACTTAAAATCAATTTCAATTACGCCGTTTCGATTTCCGGTAGATGTCGTTTTCTGGAAAGCAAAGGTTGCATCAAACCAACTTTAAAATGATAAGAGTTTATTGTCGATCAGAGTTCGGGGGCAATTTGTTCTTAAAGTATATGCCTTTATCTCAAGCTTTAAATCCCATTGGAAAAAAAAAACATGGGAGAAATAATCCCATCGGAGTAAAATTTCCATGGGAGAAAAAAAACCATGGGAGAAAAAAAAAATCAAACACGATTAAACGCACTGAAATCGCGTAGATTGTTCATCACTTAAGGAAATATAATGTTTTTGGAAGTACAAAGAGTAAATCTCTCAAAATAAGAAAATCCCACGTGATTTTTTTTCTCCCATTTCAAAAATGGGATTTTTTTATTACTCAAAAATATAAGTTGTTTTTCGCATAAAATGATTAAACAGTTCTTTAAAAAGTTTAAATGCTTGAATACGCAAAGAAAACACGTTTTTGAAAATGTCCAAAATCCCATTGGATTTTCCTCCCATCTGCGATTATGGGAGAAAAATAATCCCACGGGAAAAAAGGTACCATGGGAAAAAGACAAATCCAATGGGCTTTTCGAAAATTCCCATGGGAGGACCAACTTTGCTCATACATTTCATAGTGAAAAAAACGAATTTTTAAAGCAAAAATAACCAATTATTAATAAAAAATAAGCCTTCTATCGCATACTTTATCTCAAAGAAGCAAATCTTCAAGAAAGGGTACTTAACTTTGCGAAATTTCGGTTTCGCAAAGTTTTTCCGGTGGCCGTTGTCAACGTAACACATTTCTTGTTGTTACTTAGTTTCCCGCTATTTGAGATTCAGGATAAAAATAAATCACATTAATTATTTGGACTATTTACTTTAAGCTATTCAATATTATTATAAACTTCGATTGCTTTCCATTTTTCTGACTTCATATCGTAATACTGTTTGATAAAATGTGTAAATCACTTTTTTATATAATTAAAACGTGTTACGTTTTCGCATTGTTATATTCCGGAAACTTTTGATTTTTGCCAGCGCTTCGGGTTCAAGCTGAGGTAGCAAAGATACATCCAGAACAAAGATTACACAATGAACCTTGTTGCTTAATTCTGGCTTTGTCACAAACGCCGAATCGTCACATGAAATAGGTTTCTCAGCTTGAAACTGAAAAACACTAACTTTATTTTATTATCATATGGCAATATGTACTTCATACCAGTAAACAGCAACGTTTCCGCAGGCATTGGGTAGATGAAAGTATACTTCTTATTGCCACGCTGTTAATACCGATACAAATAAAATCAGCGCAAAAATAAATTTATCAACAGGATCAACATGATAGAAGACAAAATACCGCACAATATGTGACTTTTATGCAATAAACATTAAAAAAAATCCTCCCTGTGAATGTAAACTTGGGAATTTATATATTAAGAACGTGTCGTTCATGGAAATGTAGGCTACTCAAATTCGTCATTTACTGATGTTAATGAGAAAAATGAAACATATTTACAATTGTAGTGCATGTTGATGATATGTTTTCACGTTTACTTTAAACGATTTTTTAAATGTTATAAATTTTAATCTTACACCAACACACAAAGTTTGTATGTATACATTTAAACAATGTCTAAGTCTTGGTTGCCATAATCACAAAATGTGCGCATTTCAAATGGCACATCATTTTCGCACCGTTTGCAATTTACATGGAGGCCAACTGTTCTAGTAATCATATATGACGGACACAACTAGTTTAACCTGATTATACTGATTACACTGTATTTATATTATCAATGCAAAAATATAGGTAAATAAATATAGTAATTTTATTTCATTTCATTAATAGTTTTTTTGAATCAAAGCTACTGGTGAGGTCGATAGACATAATTCAATATTAAACTAAATATTAATGTTAAATATTTATCGGATGAAATATTTGTTTTAATACAAAAATAGCAATTAATTAAAGCAAATCAGTAAAAAGTATTCTTCCATCTCATATGTTTATTATAATACCTTGTATTTGTTTGGTATATGACCATCCAACAAAAAAGTGAACTCCATGGTGTCAATACCAAAATCCGGTTCCAGCCCCCGTGTGTCACATATTCGCACATGAAGAGCTTGGTCTCGTGTTGATTTGAATACGTATGGATGGTACTGAAATTAAGTGAGGTACAATAATCGATATTTAAGTTGCGGCATAATACATGGTTTTATTTAATATTACATTGAGAGCTATACTGGAGCAATACATTTTAGGTCTTCACTGGACTAGTAAAGCCTGTCGCTAAGATATACCGATGTGGTGGCGCTGTGTTTTCCTTCGCCACAAAGAGCCATATGTGTAATTCTACCCTTGAAAGCAGAATTGACCGTGTTGCAGCAACTGGATTTCCCGCAACCGACTGGGCCAATCAGAACGATGCGATAATCTTTGATCAAACCGTGCCTCGGTTTGATTGACAGAACTTCTTGCATGAGCTCGTGCACCAACTAGATCGTTAGAAACGTTTTTGAATAAATTGAACATTTAATGCGTTATTTGTTATCATACTATTAAATAAAAGAATACATGTATCCCCGATAAACATTTTTTTATTTTATTTTTACCTTTCAGAAATGCAATAAACACACCTTTTTATTCCATTCCGGTACTTTCCGCCATTCCTGATGTGTTGGCTCTAGAGGTTTTACTTCATGGAAAGTAGTCGGTTAAATACTGGTAATGACACAATACACATTGGACACGATTATAATCTATTCTGCGAAAAAATAAATCTTTTAACTTTTAAAGGATTGTTTTTCAGGGTTTCGCATAAAAGAATGATGATCCGAGGTTGTTATGTCCCTTCCGGATATGTTACGCCTCTTTCGGTGATGCAACGCCTTTTCCGATGACGTTACGAACTTATGGACATTTTAGATATTAAAACAGTTCTTTATAGTTATGTATTTATCATAGCTATTTATAGGGAATATTACGCAGTTCTCGCTTTTGTATCATGGTTTTGAAATTTCAGGCAAAGTAAGCAAACATATACCAAAATAGTTATTTTGACAAGTGCTTCAATTTGATGTTGTTGATTGTTATTTGTATTTGGTATGTTTTATTATTATTTCTAGTCTCCCATTACAGCACATGGTCACCCGCTTTAAGTGTTGTTATTTATTTAAATGTAAACAGAACCAATGTTCCCAAACCTAACCTCCGCGATCAAAGATGAAAAATTGCTAACGAGCATTCACGCGGCTTGTTCGATGTTGTTTACTATTGGTTGCATTGTTGTGTATAAACACAAATAATTAGCTGATGGTATTGCGATTGTACAAAATAAGTATGATACAATTATCTGCTTAAAACGTGACCACTCATTTAAATATTCCAGATAAGTTTTATATATGGGCAACGTGTTTACGGGGTCATGCGTCTCCAGTACATAACACATGTAATGTAGATCTGTTTGAAATGTTAGAGAACCATATTACTTATCTTTCTGATACGCTCTGAATTAGGAAAATGTTTTGCTACGGGCGACATGAATAACAGATTTGGCAATACATGCGATTATATTGTACAAGACATACATAATACTGTTTATGATGCCGCTGATTAGTGCCAAGATAACGCCTCTGTTAGGGTCTCAGTAGATAGTTTAATTAATAGTCATTGAGTAAAATTACTTGATTTATGTAAATCTACAGGTTTAAGTATTGTTAATGTCAGAGTTGGCAATAGTGGTAAACATGTTTTATTCTAAAAAACGTTACGTCTGTCATTGACTTTTTGTTGACAGAAGACAACAAATGTTATATCGGATTGTTCTCCGTGCATGATTTTAACGAATTGAGTGATCACGCCCCGTTACATTTTTACTTATAATGTATTAATTTATCGTTTTTTTATCTGTCTTACACCGATGTCTAGTATAAATGGGACAATTCGTTACGAGGACAATTGTTGAGGGATTATTAATATGTTCTTTCTGTACTTAACACTATTATGAACCATATATATTACACACGTCGATCGGCAAACAAATGACGTGGTGAATAATTGTACTAATACCATTCGCAGTGATGCAAACCCATTATTTTCTTAACATTTATTTATAAAACAAACTAAAGTTTCAATCCAAATAGGCGTATAAAACATGCGGAATGGTTTGATAACGAGTGCGATACTGCACGAAATTTATTCCACGCCGCCTTACGTATTTCATACTTGAATAAAACAGATATAAACATAGAACGTTTATGTACATTTAAGAGATATTATAAGGACCTTATTCGCAAGACAGAAAGCCTGTTGTTATCGGCAAACATTTTGAAAAGTCTGGTACGATTGTAATTTGAACGAATATTTCATTGGATGCAGTGATATCTTATCTACCCATTTGTGTGACTTGTTTAACGGTATTTTTGTTTGCGGCTTCTTTCCCGATAAATGAACAGAACTGGTAACAATCCCTTTTCATAAAAAGGTAACTGTTAATGATGTAAATAACTATAGAGAGATTACTATAGTAAGTTGCTTTTCAAAATTATTTACCACGATTTTAACTAAGCGCAATTAAACTTTTTGCAAATAAAACACTATTTTATCGGATGCGCAGTTCGGATTTAGTAAAGGATATTTAACTGACGATGCTATTGGTATAATGATGTCGATTGTACACAATTATTTAAATGACAATAACCGTGTATATGTTATATACGTCGATATGCTAAATTATATTGATAACATATACCGAAATGCAGTATGGTTGAACATGTTAAAGTTTGCTATACAAGGCAAATTACTCAGAGTAGTGAAGGATGTGTATGCAAATGTTCAGGCACTTGTTAAAGTATGTTAATCTTATTCATATTATAATATTTTAGTTATGCGGTTGGACTCTAGAAAGCGAAGGTAATGTCGCCATATTGTTTTATTAATTTGTTGAAGACCTCGAAATTTAACAACAAGATAACATCAACTCTGGTTTGAATGTAGATGGCATTATGTTGCTTTTACTAATATTAGATGATGACATGTTTATTTTAGGCAAGTCACATGCTGCAGTTCAAATACATTTAGATAACTTATATTTATATTGCAATTATTGATGACTAAATGTTAACACTGCAAAATACCATTGACTAATTGTATTTTGGAAAAGCGTGGATAAAAAAAAACGAAAAAATGAGCATAACATGGTAATGATATTGAAGTGGCTGATATATCTTTTGGCACACTGTTTAATTATACTGGACGTTTTATAATATCACGGGAACATTTGGTTGGAAAAGCCCTCAAGGCCATGAATACATTATTGTTTAAATGCAATGAAATTGACATACAACCTAAAACATTTTGTCAGTTGTTTGCATCTTTTGTGGGTTCTATATTAAATTATGATTCACATAGTCAGATGATATTAAACGCATACATTTAAACAATTTCATAATAAAATTTAAAATAGTTTTATAAGCGAGTTTAAATGTAGACTTGTTGAAAATTGTGAACAAAGTGGTATGGTAAAATGAACAGTTATGTATAAGTTTCATATACAGTTTTTAAACCTTTTTGGAATATAAAGAATATTTAGACTTACTTTCTTGACTTTTGTGCGCTTTTTTGTAAGATTAATAATCTCTGCACACCCTCTGATAATCCAAACTGGCAGATACGCCACAATTAGCATACCACGAAATGTACGTCATTGTATATGTTGTTATGACTTTGAGTTAGAAGACGAATACCATTTTGTATGTATAAACCGATGTAACACTGATCTAAGAATTTTGTGCAGCCTTATATGTTCTATCAATCCATCTGTTTATACATTCCACAAGTTAGTTTTTCACTTATTTCTAATGTATGAAAATATATCAAGTTTTTGTTACGAGTCTATACGAGTCTAAATAATACTGTTTAATACATTTCATTACCGTATCGATAGAACTTACGTGTTCTTGCCGTCGAATGTGTTTATTTGTATGTGTATTCTTAAATGACTGTTTTATGGTATGTGATGTAATAATTTGATACCTATTTACGTGACTGAAATAATGTGTATATTTTAGTATAAAGACTATGTACTTGTGTATAAGTCTGAATAATCTGCCTGTCTGTCTGTTTTATAACAAACACACGCATGAGTAAATTAACAACAGCTGCATTTTGTAATGTCATTCAAAAAGCAATACTTCAGCGCAACGAAGGAACGCGTGATTCATCCACGGAGAAAGAGAAATGTCACCGAAAAGGGTGAAACATAGGAGCATAACATCAAAAAAGTAGAATTTAACACCAGAAGGGGCGCACCGTCAGCAGCAGGGGCGCATTATCACACGAATGGGCGTACCCTCATCAGAAGGGACGTATCGTCACCAGAAGTGAAGTACCATCACTAGAAGGGGCGTACCATCACCAGAAAGGGCGCGCCATAACAAGGTTCGTAACATCACCAGAAGAGGCGCACCGTTACCAGAAGTGCATGATATAACGAGAAGGGGCTTTACAACGCATGAACGACTTAACGCTCCGGTAAGAAGTTCATCATCACCGGAAAAAGGCGTGACATTCACGGAAGTGGCTAAACATAATCTGAATGTGCGGTACATCACCAGAAAGGGCGTAACATCACCAGCAAGTGCGTTAAATTATCGGAAGAGGCGTAACATCAACCGAAATAGGGCGTTACATTACCGGAAAGTGCGGTAAATCATCAGTACTGGCGCAATATCAACCAAATGGGGCGTTGTCTCACCATAAAGGGCGTTAAATAATTGTCACCAACCCGGCAGAGACGAAACATAACGAAAGGGCTTAACACTCTAGGAAGTGCTTAACCTCTTCGGAAGGTACAATACATCCCCTGGGATGTTAGCAATCCCCCCTAAGAGTTCCACATATAGTTTTAGTCTAAATGGTATTTTAGCCCATGATTTTCTGATCAAATAATATTGTACACCTGCATCAGCTTTCAAGAGAATTTCAAAAGTGTAAATGATATTTTAAGTAATAAATTTACCAGAGAGAAGTGTCATTATAATCAAAGTGATTTACATATATATTTATACATAGCCTTGAGAGGCTTTCTGTTTTCGCTTAAAACCGCCTTTTAGATCGAAATACATCATTTGACTTTATTTTAACGAGAAATATCGGTTTGACTCGCTTCAAAGAAATTTTGAGTCTAACTTACACTTTAAGCTATAAGCATGGATATATGAATGGATGGATGGATAGATGGTTGGATGGTGGGGCGGATGGGCGGACGGACGAATAGATAGATTGATGGATTGATGTGTAAAAAGACGGAGAGATGGACGCACAGACGCACGGACAGACATACAGATATATAGCTTTATAGATTCCACTTTATTCCTAAGGATATGCTATTGTATGACATTGGAAAGTATAATATAAAAAGTCAAACCTGCTACACTGAAAACTTCAAGTTCTTTAATTTTCAATTTCCCGCTATGAATATCGTTCCAGTTTTATACCGTAGACATCGTGTAGTTGGTATCAAATGAAAAAGTGCCGTTCAACTGAAACAACCCGCTGCTGCTATTTATAGTGCCGGAGAATAAGTTCATATCATATCCGCTATTCCTTCCAAAGACGAGTCCATTATTTGCAAACGAAGATATGCTGTACGCTACATTCGAAACTGGAAATTTCCGAAATGTATCTTTATCGGAAAACTTCAGTTAGAACAGGAAGGCCTTGTCATCTCGTGTATAACTGTTTACGCTAGCCGCCCAGCTCATAGATGTGTAGCCATCAAAAACGGATCCCTGCTCATTGTACACCACGGTGACTGTGGCGCCCTGGTGGTCGCATTTCTCGTGGAATTTCTGTGACGTCCAACCATCCAGGGTCGCACAGTACAGCCGGTTAAAATTGTTTGGTCCTTGACCAATCCTTTGTTCTAGTTGTGTCTTATCTGAATCTTTCAACTGACCTGTCATTCTGAAGTTTAAAAATGTAGTGTTGTTGGTTTGTTGGTTAGTGTAATACTTATGTTATCCGTTTGTGTTATGTAATGAAAAGCGGTTGACACACACAGTTGATGGACTATTTAAAGTTTGATGCAATAGGTGTGAAAACAACAACAATGAAAAACACAAATCTATGGACTGGGCATTCAAACTGTTACATGTTAGTGGTATATTTTGTTATTTGTCGATGGTAATACATACTACTGTAGTCTATTCTAAGAATTGTTATTTCAATTCACAAAAGATTGTTTTTAAATAAATTGCAGTTTAATTTTTAAATTATTGCGTGATTACAAACAATGATCAAAACGTTCTCCATTCCGAAGACAATCATACATTTTATGTTAATGTTTTTACGCTGGATGGATACGCGTTTAAAGATGTTTCTAAATGCGTTTATGTAAAAGAATGTCAGAATTTTAAGGAAAAGAAAAAACTTAATATCACTTCAATTTTTGTAACGATAAAAAGTAACGATATCTACCACTACTATAAAATGTTAACAATATAGTTGATAAAACTGATCTCAACTTGAAACGGACAATATTGTTAGAACTCGTTTTGTTATGTTGCCCTTATTGTATACCTTGTATACTCGGGTGTAAATAACAAGTTGTTCTGTTCAGTTGTGTTATGATAATGTGTTTCGTATACATGTATTTCAATAGCGACACTAATTTTTTATAAATGGGATGCATGCGTACACACATTCGTTTTATGTTTTAAGCAGTGTTAATTACCTGAACGGCAATATGGAAAACGTTTCAATGAGATCAATATGCTTGGGCCGTCCGTGATCACTCGTGTAATACTGTCGATGTAAATAAACTCATTGAAAAAATTAACAATTATCAAAGTGTTGTAAGTCTTATTGTTGAAATGGAAGAAAAAGTATTGTGTTCATTAAACATGCATACCGTTTACATTTAAGTATAAATAACGAGCGAACTATATAACGTAAGGAGTGTGAACTCGAGTGAACAACGTGTATCGAACTAAGCGCAAATGATTCGTACTGGTTGCGATCATATCTATAATTTTTATCCTAAAGGGAAGTAAATCTGTTGACAATGTCTCCAATTCTCCTCGGAGTGGTCAACTATAATGATGATTTACTTGTGCAGCATGTTCTTCCCGTTATTATTAAATGACGGTTTAAAACTTATCAGATACAATCTAGTCGTACTTTTTTGTGCATAAGTGCAATGAAAAAAAAACTTAAAGTGTTGTCTTGTTATATTCAATGTGTATTGTGAGCATTTAACAAGCTTTATTTATAAATGTTAAATACATAGTAGTTCCGTTTATCATATAGAATATCGCACTGGTATAAAATATCGATAGTGTTACATTCTCACATCGCCTTCGCAAGTGAAGATAAATGCGTGGATTTTGAAGAGGATATAAACGCTGCGATAAGTTTTAACAGATAACGGATATGAAAAATAATTCGTGCGTTTTTTTTACAAATCGTCAAAGCACAGGGGGTTTTGATATGTGCTTGCTTATTGTTAGTGTAGTGTAATAGTAAACATTAACGCTTTTATGAATAAAAGACACACAGTATCGATCGCGCGTTTAGTTTTACTGTTAATGGTTGGATAAAAATCATAAAATACTCTAACCGCTAGTCCGCAAGAAATGTGTTATTATAAATCAAGCTGATATTGTTTAAACAAATATGAAACTACTCATCGGGTGTTTCGGTAAATCTAATATTTACATCAAACTATGTATGATTTTTAAATTGAGGCATTTTACGGATCCTATTAAATGACATTTACCACTGCGCATAAAAAAACAACAACTCAAGTCAGTTCGTTGGTCTATCGATTGTTAATGTAGTACCATTATCATTACCTTTGATTTTTACAGTTTTAGATTTAAACAGGCAACCCGTCTAGATTGTTTACGTGCGTAATTATAATATTAAAAATGTAATATCTGGCTTGAATGTATTGCTGAACAAGACAAAACAGAATATGTTTTTTTACTACAGCAAATAAAGCTCATTAACAGATGTATACAATACAATAACAGTAATCGTTTAACGTAGATACAAATCATACATCATTTCAGAGAAAGATCAATTCACAAAAACAAGAAATAAACATGTTTTCGTGACAATGGCACATGAATGAAGTACACACATATGGACTACATAATGTAGTTAAATAATTTCAACACTTACTACATTATTAAGAAACTAATTTATTAAGTGGAAATATATTATTATTTTAAACCACATATGTAACATATGTTGTATTCACTATTCATTTTCTTCACACTATTTCATTGGAGCTATTCAGTAGTTCGACAAACCTTAACATGTTTGGTTAGATTATATAACACACATTTGCGTTGATCTTTGACAATGGTTTGGTGTCTTTCCATTTCTATAGATAATTTGCGAGACGACAAACGTTATTTAATTGTAATGTTCCTATGAGTTTAGTTATCACCAATATTAAAATACGATGATCTTTCAAATACAGGATTTAGTCCCTTATATAAAATCATTGAACTAGACGACGTAACACTGTATTCCAATTAATGATTTACTGGTATCGTATTTTGTTTTTTATTACCGGTATAACTCGAACAGTGTTCACAGATTCAGTAAGAAGCCATTCATCGGTAAAACCGGTATGGTTAAAATGTCCAGTACTTTTGATGCGTGTTTTTGTATTCTTATTTCTTATCTCTGTAATTATGCAACATTTTTACGAATACAATATCCCTGTTTTTCACCGTACTTAGATTAAAAAAAACAAGGCTATTGGCTAATATATCTGTTAGAACAAAGGATATCGACCATTTTCGGCATATAGCGATAATAAAATGGTTATTATTTTAACATTTCCTAGTCTTTTTTAAACGTTTAAATTCAAACCTGATAATACGTATGCGTTTAAAACGTTAAAGATATTATTTATATTAACGCCCATGTTTTTTTGTTCAGGTAAACTAGGAATGCATTGCTTTTAATGCTTTGCCAAATAATGTATTTGTTGCTGTCACAAATGATCAACCGCTAAAAAACAATCCAATGTGGTTGCAATTGTTCACACTTTTTAAAGCTTTTAATGCTTAACCTGTATATGTAAATCTGAACGTTTTACTATTTGTCCCGCCCTATTTTCCGGGATACCCTTTCCTTGGTTTTTGTTCAACGTTAACTTGAAGACCATCCTGTGTTTCAGAAAATAAGACCACGTCGTCAGCGAATAATAGTAGATAGTTCGATATTTGCTCTATATTCAATGACGGAGTCTATTCCATTTTTAAAATCGAATCAAATGTAATTAATAGAGATTGGAATTAGCGTTAATACTGAATATGTCTGAAAAGTTAACTATGTGTTTTACCTGAATTGTACGTCTTCGTACATAGATTGAAAACGGGTTAAGAGATTTTCACCGATACCAACATTTATGATTTTACTCAATAATTGAAAGCGATTTATTTCGTGTTTTGCCTTCCAATAGTCAATATAGCAACACAGTAGTTTTTTTTATCCTGCAGCGGCCTTCTATAAGAGCGTTTAGAATAAATATTGCATCGACTGTGCTGAAGTTTGATTTACAGACAAATGTTGCATCCGTTAGAATGTCATTTGTTTCCTCGGAACAGAAAATCGTTTATGTAGTTATATGTATCATATAACATTTAATAAAATGATGATATATCACTTCATGTCGATTTAAAGGCATACTAGTATTGAAAACATGTAATAAGCACACATTCTCTCATCGTCGAATCCCACGGTATAAATCAGTTGTCATTGCATTATTATACAATGGGAGAACAGACTGACACACTTTCATTACCATACATGTTCATAAGTGAAAAAAAGACCCAAGACATTTCAGCACTTTGGGCAGATACTGGTAAAGAAGCAATAGCGACATATGTATCAATACTGTCAAGGAATATGTCCGTATAGAGGGTCTGTTGAAACGAGTGATTACTAATGTACTTTATAAGAAAACATTTCTCGTTTAAAGGTATCAGCTTTACAAAGACATACACATAGAAACAATAATTCATAAATACATCTTTTGAAGACTAGTCAAATTATTATAATGAGCGTTATTTTCATGTTCGTCCATTATTTCATACTACGGAAATTACTTCATCATCGTTATAAATATCTCCGCTAGATCAAAAAACCAACTTCCTTCCAATATCATCCTTCGACAGACCTCTCTCACTATCTCAATTTGACGTTCCTCTAGCGCCAGAAACAAAGGATCCCATAGAAATGATATGTTTGCCACACCATTATTTGTCATGAACTGCATGAATCTGTTTGCGTGCTTCAGGCGTACCAGTTCAAGCTCCACTCTCTTCTTGCTATACCACATCAGTGGTTCTGGGTGCGCTATTATGGCCATCCGTAGCTTCGGCAATCTAAGTAATATCTTCTGACCTTCGTTAATCATGTCAGTAATAGTTTTTACCCAGGTACTCTTTTGCTCTTCATCAAGTCCACAAGCCGCCATTATGTTCCTTTCTGGTATCATATAATAGGGCAGATGGATCATTAATATTGCCGTTCTAAGTTGTTTTAGTCCTTCCCGAAGCCAATAAAACAAACTATTTTCACCGAATCGTGCTTGTTGATTGTTTTCCGCTAACCAAAAAACTATGTTTTTCACTGTGTATGATGTAATTTCTTTCTTAACTGGCTTTAACACATCTTTAACCACCATTTTCAATATAACATATATGTACACCTGGGTGTTATTAAGATTGCTCACAAGTTCATTCTCACCCGCATTAAAACAAATCCTCCATTCAACATGTTGATATTCGCTACCCTTAAATCCAACAGGTACCACAAATGCCCCCATGGTTACGACTTTTTGAACGATATCCGGTGGTGGCCAATGACGACTACGTTCTGCCCATCTCAATAGAATTCCAGGACAGTGACAGCGTAAAGCACATACCATGTCTTGATGCATTGGCCCTATTGATCTTGGCTTTGATGGCCCTGCGCGTTCATGTAACACTTCACCAGGAGCATTTTCCATGTGATCGAAAAAATCAAAAAATAAAGCACTACTCAACAGAACATGTCCATTTTCATCATCACACAGAGCATCGCGCAATTTTTTTGAAATGATTGAACCAAGTCGCTCAAGTAAATAAAGCCTACAGTGTCCGTGGTAGCACAAGTCGGTCTTTAATGTCAATACTATAGTGCCATTGGGAATTATGTCAGAATTAACACCTTCTTCTAAACACACCATGTATTTTATTACAAACATATGATCCCAGTCACTTTCAAATGAGCCTGTTAATCCCTCTGCCTTGCTTCCCGTTGTTATTCTTATTGTAGTACGCATCCGTTCATTCGACAGCCTATCCCACTCCCTGTAGGCATCACTCCGCGCCTGTCTGATCTCCAGTCCATACCCCAGGCAGTTCATCACGGTGCATATCTCTACGGAGGCATTTTCACACTGAACCTTTAAATGCGGACAACAATGACATTGTGGGAAACATGAATGTGTAACTTAAACATCATATCAACATTTATGTCATTATGAGAGAGAGATGTTTCATTATGTTTACATTTCAATAAATAAGTAAATACAATGTGTGCATGTGTTTATCATTATTAATTGTGTAAGAATATTAAGTATCGGAATACAAAACGAAAACACCGACATTGAAAATTTGAGTAATGAGTACATTTATTACAGCGGATGTATTCATCAAAGTACGTTATATTTCCATATGCTCGACTTTGGTAATTATTATCTTCTAAGTAAATATTGAAGACATGTGTTTGGTTTACGTATTTTCAACCGTACGACGAAGTAGGAAGTCGTATAAAGTATACATAAACTGCACATTCCCCAGTACGTATAAAGTTTACGTTAACTGCACATACAACAGTACATATTAAGTATACGTGAACTACACATACCTAGTTCGTATACAGTTTACGTGAACTGCACATACCCCAGTACGTATAAAGTATACATGAACTACACATACCCCAGTACGAATAAAGTATACGTGAACTACACATAGCCCAGTACGTATACAGTATACATGAACTACACATACCCCAGTACATATAAAGTATACGTGAACTACACATACCCCAGTACGAATAAAGTATACGTGAACTACACATACCCCAGTACGTATGAAGTATACGTGAACTACACATACCCCAGTACGTATGAAGTATACGTGAACTACATATACACCAGTACGTATAAAGTATACGTGAACTACACATCCCCAAATACGTATAAAGTATACGTGAACTACACATCCCCCAAAACGTATAAAGTATACGTGAACTACACATACACCAGTACGTAAGAAGTATACGTAAACTACACATACCCCAGTACGTATGAAGTATACGTGAACTACACATACCAGGGTACGTATAAAGTATACGTGAACTACACATTCCCCAGTACGTATGAAGTATACGTGAACTGCACATACACCAGTACTTATAAAGTATACGTGAGCTGCACATACACCAGTACTTATGCATGAACTGCGCATACTCAATTCTTCGTGAAATACACATACACCAGTACTTATGCATGAACTGCGCATACTAAATTCTTCGTGAAATACACATACACCAGTATATACAACTTTATCTTGAACCAAACATACAACAGTGCTTAAAAATGTACGTGTACTTGTTGCGTTATTTTGTGGAATAACGACGCATTCTATTGCCGAACTCCTCTACACAGAATTTAGCCTGCTTTATATACCGAAAAGCCAGACGGTTGTCGGATGATTTTTAATTAACAGCAAATATTGTTGCTGAGAAAAACTTAAAATGTTAAATGATACAACTCAAGCAGTAATGTAATAACAGCAAATGTTGTGGTACAGAACAGTCTCTAAATCAATATTTTGAATAATAAAATTCGAATGGCTATGCATTGTTATCACTAAATAAATTTAGAAAATGCGTGAAGGTTGCGTCACAGTGTAACAAAATAAGCAGACACTGTTATTGAAGTCCTTACAGTCAGCATACTTATATGTCAGTGTATACACTGAGTAGGTCAATCGCAGCAACATTAACGTAAGTTACCAGGAATTATGTACACCATTGGCTACAAGATATGTAAGGGATTATGAATTAATCAACTGATTCAATGTATGTTGATATTCATAAGTAAAGACTCGACCACTTTATGTACAATGTATTGTTGTTCAGGTCACTCGGAAATTGTTTTAACACATTTCAAGCAGGTTATTAAGTTAAATTGAAGTGTACACAAGACATGTGTTGTACATGTTACTTGAACATTTTTTCAACAAGTGTTAAGATGACTTGGATGACGTTACACACTGCACATTCACCAGCACTTACAACTCCTACGTGAACTATACATACACCAATACTTACTAGAGAGTGACGACTGTAAAGGCCGCGTGGGATACGTTCATCATCCGACTTATCACGCCATGGACCACCTTCCGCCATCTCTACAATAATGTAAGTAAAATTGTCGTTTGAATATAAAATAGCTTAGTTGTGTATGTATTTCGAAAATAAAGATTTACCTACGTAAATGTTAGCATCAACTACATTTTTATTATTTTATTTAAATAGTCATCTCGTTTTACCATTCGATGACGATTACTTTTTAATTTGCTTAAATGCACAAATATTGTTACAAAATTATTTATACGGAACTAGGGATGGCGACAATAATAACATTTAATATTCCTGATATAATATGTCGGTTGTTTGGGGAAAAGATAGCATGCATATAAATTGAATTTATACCCAGCAGAGTGGACATCACGTATTCATTAAGTGCACGTGGTGACATGGGTTGCTGGATGATAACGCGTCATTTAGGCTTTGGAATACATTTCAAATCGATATGAATAAAGACCTAGTTATTTTCTGTTGGTTTGTTTATGTAGCCATATATAGCAAACAATTGAACTAACATGCCTAAGAAAACGTTAACACAGCGTTAACAGGACAGCCAATGCCGATCAGCGTGATTAAATTTCCTGCAATGCAATTTAAGCCTCTAGTAAACGACATCACATACACTTAATAATAATTTTCTTTTAGATAACCTGTCATGCCGCATGTCGCGGCCTAAGGGCTAATATTATATGCACTAACGAAAGGGTGTTATAGTCAAGGACTGGTAGCTTTCATTGACGTATTAACACACAATTAAACAGTTAATTATGTTGAAGTTATCTAATAAAGCCTCAGCAAATTAAGCTAGTAAGACATTGGAGTTGATGATTATTTTAACTTTTTAGGCTTAGTGTTAAATTATGATTGAAGCTTTTAAATAAACATGTAACATTTGGTTGATAAAGCCCTTAAAGCCATGAATACATTATTTACACAATGCAATGACTTTTACATAAAAAAAAATGTCAGTTGTTTCACTCCTTGGTGGGTTCTATACTAAATTATGCATATTAAAGTATGGAGTTTCACAAAGTATGATGATATTGCTCGCATAATTTACAATATTGCAAACGATTTCTTTAGGTAAACATATGAACACGTAATATTTATGTTTATGAAGAATCAGGTAGATACCATAGTATAAAATTTGGTTTGTTAAATTAGCATGTATTGGTTTAAATATTTGAACTATTAAAATATCATCATGCGAATTATTTACAATATGTAAACTAGTGTAATACAGGTGATACAAGTTAAGTCGCCAATGACATAAACTTGTTAAATAATAATGGATTTGCATTTGCATTTTAAACATTGTGCAATTAAATAGTTTTGTTAGAGAGTTCCAATATTGACTTGTTGACAATTTTAAACGAGGTTGTAAATGGTAAAATGAATAATAGTTTTGTAGTTGATATGTATGAAATTTGTAAAACATCTTTGGATATACAGAATATTTAAACTTACGTCCTAGATGTAGTTACTTTTTGTATGATAAAGAGTCTCTTCAAACCCATTGATAATCCAAACTGACAGATACGCTCAAAACAACATTCCACGAAATAAACGTTATTGTTTATGTTGTAATGAGGTTAATTTACAAAACGAATACGATTTTATATGTATACCCCGCTGTTTCACTGATTTAAGAACAAAAAGCCGTATATTTTGTATTCAACCATCTGCATATAAATTCCCAAACAATACTGTTTAATAAATTTCATCACCCCTGGATGGAACGTTCAGGTTCTTGCCATCGAGTGTTTTTATTTGTATTTTTAATTGACTGTTTATGTGATATAGTGTTATGTTGTAATTAGTATTTTAAGTGAAAGCATAAAAAGTATATATTTGAGTATGAAGACGACGTGCTGCTGTTTAAGTCTGAATCAACTGTCTGTCTGTCTGTCTGTCTGTTTGTCTGTCTGTCTGTCTGTCTGTCTGTCTGTCTGTCTGTCTGTCTGTCTGTCTGTCTGTCTGTTTGTCTGTCTGTCTGTCCGGCTGGCTGGCTGTCTTCTAATGTAGGCACTTAAGTCCGCCTCATACGCAGAACCAGTCCTTAGTATTATGGGATATCTTGAGAACGCTCCTAGAACGAACCCGATTCGATCGCAGCTGGTAGGCGAATACCATATCCATTACGCAACCTTTGATTGTTATTTGTTTTTGTATTTTAAAGCACCACATTAAACTTTAATGTCACATGATACCTTTCGCAAATTTATATCTCGATCTCGCATTCCAAAAATGGTGTATGCAAACCATAAAGGACGTTATCTGAACAGTTACATGCGTAGATGAATGTGTTGGCTTTCCGGATAATTCCGAATGAAACTGTCAGCATCTATTTACGATATATCGGTATTAACCCTGTAATATATGTATATATGATTGGTTTTAAAATATATTTTGGAAGCAGTTCTATTATCGTAATATTTTCTCTGGTATCATTTTAGATTTGATGACATTGAAAATGTGCCATGGACCCGAATACTTGAGAGTCAAATTGGCATTTACAGGCTTTCAGTTACGTGTATCTAGGAAAACCGATTCGTTTTGCATAGTTGCCGCGCATTTTACTCTGTACAACAGTGACATTCACAAACAGAACGCGAGGCTTTGATAAGTGTCTTCGGATGCCAACACTTTTATCTGTGCAAGTTCGTGTCGTATTACACAATAATAACATCTCACAAATCTAATGAATTGTTTTCAACAACACGAATGTAATGCAATCTTCCCAACTTGAAAGTAGGTGATTTAGATTAATTACATACAACTTCACATAATGACCGGATTGATCAGAACAACATTAATTGACATTAATAAACATAACTCGCGGCATATATAATCGATGCAAAGCAACCCTATCTATCAAGTCTGTTACTGAACTACCCACAGCGAAGATAAATGAATACTGTGTAGTACTCCGAGGCTCAACACTATGTATACGGAAGTGTTAAAACCCGAAGTTGTAAATCTAGCTCAAGTTTTTAAGGACAACATGCTTTTGCCATGTATAGACAAAAGCATGGATGACGTATGTCACAAGACTATTCCCAAGCAATATATGTCCCCTACCGGCCCCACCATTGTCAGAATGTTTATATATTGTTTTAAATATGTGTTGCCATAGCAACCATAATTCTTGACGTAGGAACAAAATGAAATGACGTGCATAATCTCTATATTGCCATTTATATATGTTTCAAGTTTCATGAAAAAATATGAAGAACTTGTAAAGTTATCGCAGGATCCAGAAAAGTTTGACAGACTGATTGTGAAATTTTGACTGGAGATAATATTATTTCTTATTATATTAATTTCGATTTCAAACATGTAAAAATCGGACAACGGAGCATCGTTTAGCAACCAACACATCAAGGAATTGGCGAACAGGTATGGAGTTCAACATCACAAGCAAACGATCTGGCTGAAGCATGCATTAATCCTATAATTAAACAATAAAAACCGTCAATAGGAAGGAATGCAGAAGCGACAAGGATTGCTCTCCACCAGATTTACTGTTTGGAAGAAGACTTAGAATTAAAACACCTATATACACACCATCAGAAAACGTAACATGTCAAAAAGCAAAAGGAAATCATAAACAGACGTAAAACGTAAGTTACCATTGGTAATACAATCATAGTGAGAAAAAGCCTCCGCAATAAACTCGATACGCCAGTTAATTGAACTCATGATGTATTCGTTAAAAGGAATAGTTATACGATTAAGGTGGAACACATAGGAATACGTTTTACCGGCATGAATCACATTTCCAGCCTGCACAAACATACGTCAGGGTCTCAAAATAACATATCACAAGACAACGCAGACCCATGGCAGAATCGCCGACCGCCGCGACGGTACGATGAGCGAAAAAGAAAACCATTATGGAACTTTTTTTATAAAAATTTACTTTTATTAAAAGAATGTACTTTTTTTATTATTGAAATAATTTGTCACAGTAAATGTATGTCAGTATTGCATTGAATTAAGCAATAATAATACATAAGTTAAGTGGTGTTTCAATTGGAAGTTATGAATTGCGTAACCTGGAATTTTTATTTTCAAACCGTAAACTGGACGATTCAATTTGGTATTTCATCAACCAGATATAATTTGTTTTCTACAAATTTGCAAACCGTTCCTGGAGTTCATACTGAATCTGATCGGTTAGAGTATTTTTAAGTAAAAGTTTTGAAAAGATTATGCCATTTTGAACAGAATCCATAATATAAACATGACAAACCTTATACCGTACCTATTTTTGTTCATTTCTGCACAATTTACCAAGTCAAATCTGTATTTTCGTCATTTTGTAAAGAAGATGACGTTTTAACTTTACTATAAACGAACGAATACGTTAAATAGTCATGCGAACTTTAAACATATATCTAGGTGGGGACTTAGATTAACAAAAAAACACATTAGTGCAAATCTTCACGGCATTCAGTCTAAAATCCGCCATGTGTTCTGAACAATAATACCAGTCATTTCTACTAACCAAACATACGTTNATATAGTAGTTTGAGGTTGTAGCGTAGCGAATGCCGAAATTTGTTCTTTAAGGAGGAGCGATTTCACAGTTCGGTTCGGTATCAACCTGTGTCCTAGTAAGGTATTTGTGGCAATTCGACGTTCGCATTTTCATTGTGTGGGGCTCGATTGTGATACAACGTTTATGATCAATTAAAGAAATGTCCCCCACATCGAATGAGACCGAGTCGTATAGGTATTTTTTTCAAACTGTGTATTTGTGTCAATATTCGTTGTTGAAAAGTCAAACCATACACAATAGGTGTACATTTAACAATCTGGAACCCCTGGGGTAAGCTCGGGGGGGGGGGCAAATTTATGATACTGCTGCCTGTGAGTTTACGCATTGTTTTTTTCCGTCTATGAGACCTTGACACAAACCACAAAACAAATATCTTATTCAATGGACTTTTTCGCATCATATCTGAAGCTTATTTTCTTCATATATTTTGTCAGTGCGAAAACGCGTGTTCTCTCTCATGCAGACCAACGGTACATCCGGCGACCTTCAATCACGGCAAATGGGTTATTGATCGTGGAATCTACAAAACGGCGATGGTCTCGATGGTAAACAGTCTTTCGCCGATTTTAGCGTAACCGTTTCGCTCTGTATTCGTAACGAATGCCAATATTTCGGACAGCGTTGTCGTAACCATAAAGGCGAAACGATTGTAGGACAAACGGCACCCGGACAATCGGCACCCGGTGTTTTTTTTGCAATCCCGGACACTCGGCACCCGGTAAATGTGTCGACCCGGACAATCGGCACCCTATTAAATTGTAAACTCGGACAAACGGCACCCGCTTAAATTGTAAACCCGGACAAACGGCACCCGATTTAAAGCTATGAAACATTTAATGTTTGTTTTTGTTACCAATAAAGACATTTGACAGCTTGTTGGACTTTATCGTACTGATTAGTCTAATCCGCTAATTGGTTTTAAAAAAAAGACATCGCTGAATGTCCAGGTAAATAAAAGACATTGCGAAACTAGGAGTAATATCTCCGCTCAGGACCGATTTTAAGATTCACGCAAATCCGTTGAGAAAAGGGGGGGGGGGAGGAGGGGTGAGGCGAGCAACGTATTAACGACTAGAGATCTCGGAGAATCTGTACCGAACAGTACAGAACAGAACACATCGTTTATTTCATTGTGTAAACATATTTTGTTATACAAGAGTAAACAGTAGATAAATATTGAAAATAAAAGCATAAGCATAACGGTATTTTTTTTTCGAACGATGAGTCCCAAGATGGTGTCGAATATCTTTATTGGTAAAAAACAAACATTCAGTATTTATATTCAGTATATCGGGTGCCGTTTGTCCGGGTTTTCAATTAAATCGGGTCAATTAAAACTTCACTGGAAAAGCGGCCCTGGTGCCTCTAGTAGACCGGAAAGTTTCATCGAGATCAAAAAAATGCCATACGAAGGTTAATTACAATCGCAAGATCTTAAAACAAGTGTTATTGGTGTAAAAACGTTAAAATACAAACATTCTGCAACTTGTTAGCATCTAAAAATCGTTTCACGATATAATCTTGTTTTGTACAAATGTATTCGTTCAATTGAGACAACTCGTGTACCCTGTAAGCACAATTTATACAGTTTTCATAAAGAGAAAATGAGCATGCACTTGCCGGAAGTTAATTGTGTCCTATGCGCTGGACCAAGGAAGGTCGAACCAGTACTTGAACTGGCCATTTTTGACTTTTATACTGTCTCCTTGATATCATGGGCAATAATATAGTTGTGACTCGTGATCACGTACACACCACAATGTCTCTAAGGTGTTTCCTTGATAATGCATCTCAAATAGACATTTACAGCAGGCATGTCCGTGCTAAACTTCCAATTAGAAAAGACAAAACAAAGGCACAAATAACAAAGCTTTGTTTTTAAGTATGAAGCTTGATACCCATTGTATGTTTGTGCGTCTTCCGATTTATGCATGTCAAGAAGTATTCCCTTTCTGTTCTCTGGAATGAAAAAAAATTTACTTGAAACGACATGTAGATATTAATTCGTATGCTCAACTTTGCTCAGCTTTGTTTTTAGGGCTTTTATTCCAGGTATATCCTTTTGCAATCGTTTGATAAATATAGTATATGCGGTTTAAAAAAATGCATCACCATCTCAGGGTGAAAAAGGAAATAACAGAGGTATTACGATGTGGAAAACCTTTCTTAGAATTATAATGAAAGAACAGAGTGTAGCTAACAGACCAAGATGTTTACTGATATTGATGATGGTACTGGACTTGGATTGATATGGCTTATGGTGCTGGACTTGGATTTGAATCTATTTTGTAGTCATGTCACGGCAGTCATTCAACCAAATAAACTTGTTTCTGGTTGCCTGGTTTATTATTACTAGGTGCACTTAATTATGCCTGTAACGGATTATTATCAGAAATATATAGATTACCCGGTACACAGATTGATAAACATGTAAAAAGAATTACACACTCGTAATTTATAGTCAATTATACAAGCTAATATTCAGTGCGAGGGAACAAAAAATATCATAACAAGAAGCAGTTGTTTATAGACCTATCCCGGAAAAGCACGAGTTTAGAAAAACCCACTAATTACCCCGGTACAAATAACGCTGGTCAACTATATCAACCAATGATAGTTTTTTTTTTTAATCCTAACGGTTGATACGGTGTGTGATTTTGAAAGGATTATAAATGGGTCAGCTTTATTTGTACCAGCAGATTAGTATGTTTTTCAAATAAATGTTTTTTTCCGGGATACGTATATTGAAATAGCCTTTTTCTTTGCACTGATCTGCATTTATTGTGACATTGAGATAATCACATTTAAAACATTCATTGTAACAAATAAAGGGTCGTTTTTTTCTTGAAATGCGTGGAAAATCACTGTGTTTGCTTATGCAATCCTCGTGCTGCATTATAAATCCGGTCAAGTCCACATCGAGAGGACAATACTGCATTTACTTAGTGTTGAGTCAAGAGGCACTTCCGCGCTTTGTGTGTTTAATATGAATTGATCACGTGCTTATTATCAGCTACTTTGTGGGTTGTCTTACTGTCGACGCTTTTGAGGCTGCAATGAGGACCAAAACTGGGTATTTTCATTAATACAAAAATAAGTTTAATTGTTAACTATATTCCAATACAGATATGTTCCATGTTTTAAAGCCTCTATAACGCTCTATAACAAGATATACAATACTCTTTTTTATTTTTGTGTTGCACAACACATTCCAATTTAATTTCCCGCAACGATATCTATTCAAACGACACATATACACTAAATTGGTACATGAACATGTGTTGAATATATTGTACCAAAAAAATAATAATAAAGAGCATTGTGTATCGTGTTAAATCTATGTTATCAGAGCACATCAAACGTTGAAATTTTGGCTATTGCTGTAAGGAACACTGATTATTTATATGTTAACTTTATTTTACGAAATATATTACGAAATTTTCGTTGATTTTGAGCATTATAGAGGCTTTAAGCAGTTTCATCTAGATCATTTGATATCTTGTTCATAAAAAAAATGAATTCCGACAATTGTTAAATCCTTGCAACACACAGTAACCATGTTGGCATGTGTGTTTTAATTTTAAAGAAGGTAAATGGCCATCAAAGACAAAAATTAGTGAACTGGTGGTCCCCACAAATGCTTTAAGAATAACAATGTGTTAACCTGCAGCCCTTTTAATTCTGTTTTGGTGTCCGGCACTATGACCCAATACCCAAGCTAAATACTAGTAGTTTATATTTTTCACGAACCTTTGATAACACTTCTTTTTGAAAATAATAAATTAGAAATGACTCTGTTTTATCCGCACGTTTTGTAGTTAAGTATTAAGTCAATGTGACATTATTATTTTTTAAACAAGAGTAAATGGTATTGTTGTGAATATGATAAAAAAAGTTTTTAACATGTAAAAAAACAACATATTTAATTGCATTATATACCTATTTTGATAATCCAATCATACATGTAGATCATCATTTGCATCACGTAACCGTAATTGACGGCCGTTTTAAATATAAAAATATTTAAAATATTCGAGTCTACTCGGAAGTAAACTTAATCGAATCTACATCATGTTGAACAATTGTAGATCTGCCGAAACTCGTACAAAGCTGGCATACGTTACGTTAAATTCAACTGATGGTGCTATCTGATTTTATTTGGTCTTTAATTGAAGTTGTATTAAAGCGTCTAAAAGCACGACGGCGAACACTGATAACACTGGTCATAGGTTCACTCGACAAATCTATTACGATCATTCCTGTATTATATTCATTTCAATTGACTTCCTATTTCAGACTTTTTAAAATGTAGAATCTCTTCATAGTTTTCAAGTTCTTCCTGTTTGAGTCTGAGTGAGTATCTCAATTGCTAAGAAAGCTTCCGCATTATAAACAAATTATTTAGATGCATATTTTATATTCAATAACAATTCTTATTCGTGTGCTTAAAATACGTGTACTAAAATGTTAACATACCCAGCTTTGTTTTTTATCAAGTTTCAATAGTCATTGATTAAAACAGATGTAAAAATAACATGTTTAAACAAAAATGTTTATAAAAAACTTTATTTGTCTCCTAACAGACATTTAATAAATTACCCCTTATATACGCCAATAATAATAATTGTATTTAAAAAACAGTTTAATATGCTTTATTGTACTTGCAAATAATGTTGAAGAAGCTTTCCGTGGCATGTTGACGTTCATGATGCAGTTATTTCTTTTGCATTACAACATCTATTGTATCGTTTATAATATAGGCTATATGAATCAACCTAATAAGTTATAATTATAATGATTATTTTGCTATCCNAACACATACATATCACATTGATATTTTCTTTTAAATCAATACCCCAGAAATACCTAACAATTGGTATTGATACATATCATCGAGTTTCAAAAATAACAAAACAAAATATTTGCGTGATCTGAATATGGTCGAGTGTTTGCTGGTTGTACGTGTGACTCTATTTATGTTCTGGCCTATTAGCGTGCTTGTTGTTATTTGTGTAGTAAATATAGAAGTTATGAACACGTTAAACACAATCAAAGCTATATTTTTATTATTTGACATTCAACTAAGAAATATGTCAAATGAATAAGTTGTTTTGCTTGCAAACGCTGTGAACGAGGGAATTAGATTATTAATAAATCGTCGGTTTATCATATTTGAAATATAACACAATTCGTCCTTTTTCACAAGGCTAGACGGTCCTGACGCACTGTCTGATTGTCGCACGGAAGTAAACGACGAAAATTAATTAAGTGGAAAATCAACATTCTGTACATTTCAAGTGCGCTGTTGTTTCATTCTTCAATGTCTGAATAATTGACTCAACACTTAGGAAAACATGATTGCCTCCATTTGAAGCAGTGCGCCTTAGGCTGCAATAAAAATTAAAATTGTAATTTGATTTGAAGTTTATGCGTAAGTTCGCTCATTGAAATGTTTCTGTATATTCGGCATTTATGGCGTTTAATTGATTTGATTAAAGGCACACTAATTTACAGTTCGATTACTTCTTAGTTATTGATTAACTCTATAAAGCCACCCACCCTATAAAAACCCTGAAGTTAAGAAATGTCTCATATCAATCTTTCAAGTGTTTATTTTGTAAGAAAGGCACAACGTGTTAAAAATTTCTCTATATAATTGTTGCATATTCTATAAATTAGACTAACACACGCCAACATATTGCTTCAAAATTATCCTTTATCATTTGTTTTTCAGACCAAAAAAAAAACCAACATATATGTGACATAATTGTCTCAATTCAGATAACTTACATAAGTTTGTTTTATAAATTGTTTATAATTCAATTCCATTAGAGCAGTGTGAGTGAATCAACTAAAACTATAGTAAAGAATGATCTCAAAGTTTCGGATTTAAAATAAATTGACAGACCACTACTCCTTTTTGTACATCAATAATAATACATAAATGTATTATTAGTAAACAACTCGCGTTTGAAACATATCATGGATTCTATTGTTTTTTTGTGTCTTGACTATAATAAGTGCTTGTTTGCAAACAATGTATACTTAACAAATTACTAAACGTTTTTCTCTTTCCTTAGAAACTGGCATGACGTCGATCTTGTGTTTTTCAATATCTTCCCGGTAGTCGTTAAGAGTGATATTGAGTCACCGAATAAGAAGCATGGGTGTGTGTCTTAACAATCAAAGAATCTCATTTGAAAGGTTAACTGTGCATAGATGGCAATCATGATGAAGTAATTCCTTTTTTACAACAACATTTACAATGGGATCCAATGGTCTTTTCATGTTTGTACTTTATAGTACATGGATTCTGGAACTATTTGGTAAGTCGATTTGTTCCCCTTTTTTGTTATAAAAAAATAATTTACAGAGAGCGCTGGTCTCAGTTCTCAGAGCAGTGCAGAAGTTTCAAATATTAAGAAAAAACTTTAACCGATTGTGTCATTTTACATTTTTTGTAATGTATTACATGCATACAGATTAACGTGTTATCTTTATAGAAACACATAATGCTACAATCTATTGGCATTAATAATGTTCGTTTTTTCGATTTCGTTTAATGACTTGTATAATCATTTGCTTAATGTTATATTATGTATAAAGATATTGCTAATCTCAAAAAATCTAAACGGAAACAGTACTTATGAGTTTTTTTTTTACCTTATTTCTGACAATTATTTACATTTGAATTATTTTCAAAACTTAAACGTGAACGAACGCTGTGTCATTCGAGATGCATGTATAATGCGATAATGCCGTTAATGATAGGTACTGGTACGCTTTACCTGTTACCACCGGAGTGGCAACATTGCAACTTATTCTACCATACAGGCAATTCAGTGTTTAATCTAACAATAGAGTAACCAGTAAATGCCTGTGAACAAATAATGGAATACGTTTAAAAGACATCTCTTTGTAAAATATCAAACTGAATATCAAACATGTCACATCGTAAAATGTTTAAAGTGTACGGTTATTGCATGTACGCTTTAAACATGTTAATAAGCACACAATTGTAATTACAATCACACTATATTTTAGTAATGTATTTTATACAGCAGGCGTTTCTCTTTAGTTTTATACACCAGCTTTAGGTCTGCTGACACAAAAAATGTGCATATTTGGTTTTGAAGATAACAATTATATTGTAAGCACAAATCATTTTTATTAACTGTTGTATGATATACTCCGTTACATGTCCAAGTAAATTTCGCACAGTCTATCTATCGTTCAACATAATTTGTATGTTTTAATGACTAATAAAAGCATTTACTATCATTACAATTGTAAAGCATATTAATTTGAACATAGAAAAGTCACACAACTATGGTTGAGCAATACGCATGCGCACTCATGTTTCTGGAGTTGCATCATTAGTTGAAATATGAAGATGATTATTTATCCAATCGTTATAAAACCGCTCGATACACGGTAACCGGAGGATATTATTGTTGCAATACATATTTAATTAAAGCCCCAGTCAACTAGAACTTTTAAGCATTAAACTTTGCAGAAAGTGTTTGTTAATTTACATCTTACCACCCCAAAACACAAACAAAAGGTATTGAAATATGTCAAATAATAATGATTCAGTAATTGCTGATCATATAGTTTTTATACATGCGATAGTGTGTGATGCCTCTTGAGTTTTTCTAGTAAGATTTCCTTCATACCACGCAATTTAAAGTATATATTTCATTCGTGCCAATTTCTAAAATAGCAACATAATTAATACACTATTTAAACAAACTTTTTAAGTGAAATAAACATCATTTTCTTCCACTGGAACTGATGCATTTAATCATACTTCCATGTTTTTTTTGTTTTTTTTTGAAGACTTTGGCATTCATAATATTTTTCATTTTTTGTGCATTTTAAATAAAAATTATATGTCAAATATATAACAAATTATGTGATTTTGGGTCAAGCTTACATTCATTTTGACTGGTTTTTTTTTCACTGATAAATCTGAAGACGTAAGCTGGTTGTCCTTTAGTGAGACAATTCAAGAAATTGGCTCCTAATGTATCAGTTTTGGGAGATGTTTGGTTAAAAGTAAGTTTTACTGTTTCAAAATTGTGCAGCTAAGCTTTAATAAGGAAGAAGAACATGTAGAAGAGTTTAAGGGAAATGTTAAGATAAATTATCAGTTATGTAGATGCACATGGTTATGTTAGAACGTTTGCAAATAAATATTCAAATAAGAGAGCAAAATGTGTATTTTGATGTTGTGCAAAAAGACAAATGATCTTGGCACATAGGTCAAAAGAAAATGAACAATATACATACATGTACATGAGCGAAATAGCACTACTGACGGAGACACGTACTGAAAAAACATTTTCGTTTTCGAATAAGCATCATTAGAAATTGATAAAATTATAAAGCGTTACAAATGCGGAAACGATTGAATCCTTTGGGGGTTCTTTTGTTTTCGTTATATGATGTGACATTTCGTGGATTGCTTATATTAAGTATAAAATTCTATAGAAGCAAGGGCGGCCGTGTGGTTTAGGTGTTTGCTTTTTACTACAAGGTTATTTGGTTTGAGCCCATGTGATGATAAGGTTTTTGTCTTTCTTCTAAAACAAAATTTCTTTTAAACCGGAGATCTTTGGTTCCGATGTTTACATTTATCAATGTAAAGCACTTTATTACAAAATTCAAAACATGCTGAGAACAAGTCCCTTAAAGGCTTTAATCACAATTTCAAATTACTGTTAGATACAATTTTTCGTGCTTTGATACATTGCAATACAATCTGATATGATGATCCTGATGGACAATTGACTGTAGTCAATTTATTTCATTGCAAGCAATTTCAAACAATTTAGTAATGATTTATGATTAATTTTAAATTTGCCATGATTGAAGTCAAGTTTTGATAAGATCACCACAATTAATTTATAATTTATACCATGATTTCATCGGTTTCTTGAATCGTTATAGTAGATACCATGCAAATTATAAATAAATGATTGTTGTCAGTGCTGTCTTTGAAAATGTTTTGTGAAAAAGAAATGCTCCATAACCAATGGTGGTCTGTTACAAACACTGTCCCCGTAAATCACAAATGTTTGTTTTTTGCAATCTGACGTTCAATTACATGTGGTTAGGACTCCTTGTATGAATCCTCCATCGAAAGTGGCTGAATGGACTTTTGATGGGATGGGTGTGCTGTAACATAAGTGCCAATGATTTATCTTCACTTGCCACTTCCTGCTCGACCGAACACAAATAAATATAATAATAGATTTTCCTAATTACATGCTAGCAACAAGAATAATGATAGTTCACAGACCTTATTCCAAAATGTATAATTGTACATATATTATAAGTAAACATGATAATGATTCTAAGAGTTTATAAATTCACAAGTGGAAACTTTACCTATGATGGGTTTATAGGTTTAAATAACTGCTTTAAACAACTTCACGTGGTTGCATAATTAAATTGATTTCCTGAAAACCCTTTGATAATAAGTTCGTTGTTCTGTTTTCAGGCCTTGTTTGACAGTGGAATTATACCATCTTCTAATGTAAATAATTAGTAGTTAAATGCTTGCTATAAAGTTTCCAAAGTTCACAAAGTGATACTGTTTGTAAAAACACATATTGACTATTTGAAACTTGTTTGAACCTCTGTCCACTGAAAATAATCCCATGTATGCTAAATTCAGTAAATTGGAATCACAGAAATGACATTAATTTCACACTGAAAACTATTTCCTCAATTTGCATCAGAGGCTAGTACTTCACAAATTGTTATTATTTGGAAAACTTTCAAGGCTTTTTTTCTAAAATAAACTAGTTTCGGTCTATGACTCCGAAGGCATATAGTTTTGGCACTGTCTGTCCGTCCGTTGGCACTTTTTGGTTTTTGCTATCTAACTTAGCTGATTGTCACCAAACATTCTTTAAATGTTTATTAGCATTAACACTCGTAAAAAATAATTTGATCACTCTTTCAAATTCAAATAAGAATGAATAAATCCAATCTGAAAGTTAAAAAAAAAAAAAGATTATCTCCGCAAATATTTCAATTGACAATCGTAGCAACGACCTGTTGAAAGCTCCGTTGACTGCGGCTTCCATCGACACTAATTCTGATAAACAGCAAAATGTAAACTTACAGACGTTTTGACGGACCAGATTAATAGGCAATAAAATACTGTTAAGTCGCCTAAAACGATTCTTTTGCGATGCTATACTTAGCTTTCTTTTCAAGGTTTTCGCTGTCACCTTGGTCTTTTCGATTATGGAAATATCTTCATACTGTGAAGTTTAATATCTGTATGTGTATATACCATGTGTTGACGGTATAAAAATGTCCTCCAAGACACTTCCGCTTTTTTACATTTTTTTTTTTTGATGTACCAAAAAACGCAAATGTACTTATAAATGTATCGAACATACGTTGAAGTATAAATGACCACTGTGGAAGCTTGAGCTTTTTTTAGTTTGTTTGGCCTTTCTAAGGTCCTGATATTAGTTTTTGAACAACACGATCTCGACATGGTGGATTCATGCGACATTATTTCCATGCAGAGATGAAAAATCAATTATGTTTCAAGTTATCTAGATACTTTTCTTCCTTAATTGGAAGCTGGCATGTATTTAAACCTAACTGTTATGTCAACAACTTCCCGGTGACTTCTGATTGGTTATCTGACCCATCTACTGGCGTCGCTAGCAAGGCAATTAGGATCACAACAGTCGCCCCTGTGTTCTTGAGTTATATTCAAGAACAAAATCTTACATACAATTTAATGATAATTTAAGTCGTCATTACGTATTCGGTGTTAGTCTTTGATATGGAATATCGGTGGCTCCTCATATCGGCACTGTGTGTTGTCTGGATTGTTCATGCGTCCGGTATGTAGATTTTAGTTGACGTTTTTTATTAAACAAATATTATTTACAAATGACTTTCGCCGTCATGAACATGTTTTTTGTTTTTCATTTTCTTAACGTTAATTTTTATGTGTGAACATTTCCTGTTAATATTATTATTTCGGATAAGTTTGCAAACTATTATGAGTAAAACTATAGTTTATGAAAAGTTTTACTTGTATGGTGTACCAATGTTCAAATGTTTTACAATTTAAATATTCAACACATTCATTAAAAAGTGCGTTTGTTTTAACTTGTTTAAACATGTGTAGTATTTCATAATGATAGTCATGTATATATAATGTACACATAATTTGTAATACTTTGTGTGATACACTGGCAAAATGTGCAGAAAATACATCGTAACAATATGAAGAATGTTTACTTAAAGAAACATTCTCACAACAAACACACTCATTGTGAACAGGCATACGTTTACACGTACAAAAACTGTTAAACTGCAAAATGTTATAATTGAAGACACCCTAAAGGGGTGTTGCTGCAGTTTTGCTGATTTTTTTTTCCATCTAATAGATTTTGTTCAAAATTTATATTCAAGTACTATATACAAATACTAAATGAAATAAAAACATAGGGTCACCGGCCTTGTTTAGATTTTATTCACCATTATATAACATGTACTTTTTCATTAAAACTGAAAAATCTCTAATTGCATAAAAATGAATAATAACCTAAGAAATTGGCAACATGTAGATATTATATAAGCTAAGATACATCATATACCATTTAATTAAACCACAAACTACCAAAAAAATGGAGAACACAAGTTAAATTTTAAGAAATTTAATTTTTATAATTTTTATGTCACCCAAAAAAACGTCAATTTTTTACTATTTTAACCACAAAAATGAAATTAAAAAAGTTCTATCCAATAACTTTCTGCGAAACTGCTCAAATACTTTCATCTTTGTATTTTTATCATAAAACAAAAATAAAAAAGGGGGTCACCGCACTTTTAACAGAGATTTTGTTGTTTAACTATCCCTACCGTCTATGTCAAATTTCATAAAATATAGCAATTTGGCTAAACCCAAGTAACGGTACATAGATTGCTAGAAATATGCATAAACCTTAGACATTGTTTCCAATCTTAACTGGGATCTAAACAGTTTACCAAAAAACAACACTAATAATACAATATTAAATCACAAACATAAGACAATACGGTATCAAACTCGACCTAAATCATCAATAACTACAGGGACTTGTTAACAGATTTCGGCATGTTTTGAAGTTAGTGATAAATGCTTTGAATTGATAAATGTAAACAACATATCTAAAGAGCTCCAGTATAAAACAAGAATTAAATTAAAGAAAGAAAAAAAAATAGTTGAAAAAAAGTTAGCCGAACCTGGGTTCGAACCACTGACCTTTGTTTTATGAACCCACTCTGTAATATGTGATGATTCTGATAACAAAAATATTGGGTTGTGATAATAGCGAATCGGTGTTGCTATAAATATATCCTCGGTTAAATAAACTGCCGCAACACCCCTTAAGTGCGTATATAGTTCTATTGGAATTGTATGATTGTAACTTAATTATGTCCGACCTTATATCACACATCAATGGTGTAATAGTAAAACAATCTGAGTCTGTAATATACAAACACACTTCTGTTGTTTAATACTTCGATTTTCATCCCTTATAACGATTTAAAATACGCATTACCAAGAATCATTTTAATCGCATACTTCACTGCTTTCTCCGACAACTTGCCATGCAAGTACGTATGTTTAAAAACATTCTCTTTTTTGACAGCTTGTCGTGATGGAACCTTCGGTAAAGACTGTCAAAATTGCGGCAACTGTGCTGGAAACACAACATGTGACAAGATCAATGGCTCGTGTACACATGGTTGTAAACCAGGCTATACGGGGTCTAGATGCGAGAGTGGTAAGTGGTCCTACGAAATTAAACGAGTTTCTTAATTTATCCATTACTGCCTATTCATCGAAAATCGTATATAGAACACAAACCATTTCTCTGTACTGAATATGTATTGGAATAAGAACATAAGGAATATTGTGGTCCAGAAACTAGATTTCGAGTCGTTAAGATGATAATAATGGATAAAATTGCGAATTTCGGGATCGTTGTTTAAATAAAAACATATTGATCTTGGCCTTTTCAAATTAAATGACTTGGTGAGATTTGAAAAAATCCATAAAACAAAAATAAAATCCGAAATTTACTCCAGTATCCCTTTTTTCAAGGTTAATGTCACACCGAAAGGTCAAGTATCGAATAATGAGCAATAATTGTCTCCAGCATGGAAGACATCAAGCTTACTTTGTTAAAGCATTAATAACCTTAACAGAAAGTGAACCGCACATTTAAAAGGAAGTTTACAGATCATCAGTCAAGACAAGATCTTATGTCACAAAGCTTTACCGAAATACATGCCACGATAAAAGGTTCGGCATGCATGACAAATCCTGAAGATTAAGATAAATGTCGTACGTTAGATTAAAATCAATAATATGTATTCCAGAATTTTCAACTCATTTGACATAAGTTGTAATCTTTAAGGAACTTCTTGTGTGTCGCTTGGAATAAAGGAATGTCTAAATGGAACATGTCAATCTAACATTTCGATTTCAACTGTTAGTATAAGATTTAAAAAGTGCTGCTGTACTGGCGGGGCCGCCTGGTCGCACGTCGGCTCTAAGCTGTGCGAGGACTGCCCCTTACCCGGGGAATGTGAGTACCGGGGCCTAGATTCATGAAGATTCTAGGGCCCAGTTTCATAAAGATTCTAGGGCTCAGTTTCAAAAAGATTCTTGGGCCCAGTCTCATAAAGATTCTATTGCCCAGTTTCATAAAGATTCTTAACCTATTCCTCATTTAAGTTGATTAGCAAAAAGATATAATTTGTTTTGTATTCGTATTTCAAGCACTGTTTTTAAATCTTAAACTAACAGTTGACCTCGAAATGTTAGATTGACATGTTCCATTTAGACATTCCTTTATTCCAAGCGACACACAAGAAGTTCCTTAAAGATTGCAACTTATGCCAAATGAGTTGAAAATTCTGGAATACATATTATTGATTTTAATCTAACGTACGACATTTATCTTAATCTTCAGGATTTGTCATGCATACCGAACCTTTTATCGTGGCATGTATTTCGGTAAAGCTTTGTGACATAAGATCTTGTCTTGACTGATGATCTGTAAACTTCCTTTTAAATTTGCGGTTCACTTTCTGTTAAGGTTATTAATGCTTTAACAAAGTAAGCTTGATGTCTTCCATGCTGGAGACAATTATTGCTCATTAAATTCAAGGTTTATGTAACATTTGTTTTTCTTTTACCACATTTATATAGCGCCCTTTTCATACATTATGTGCGTTCTGAGGTGCTTTACTTACATTTTTCCCCCGATCACTGGGTCATAAGTCGTCCGTTTACATCTTGGCGCAGTATGTAGCCACGGCACATTGGCTTATTTCCCTCACAGGTACCCATTTATACACCTGGTGGAGAGGAGCAGATGTGGGATAAATTTCTTGCTCAGGAAAAATCCAGTGGTAAGGGCGGGATTCGAACCAGGGACCTCTCGATCTCTAAGCCAGCGTCCTTCCATAAGACAACTGCTCCCAATTCGATTTATTACTTTATTTAATTCTGAATTAACATTAGGATAGAACAAGTGTAATGAATAAGGGGCCGCTCGCAATAACCAGGTCCAAGTTGGATGTGTATCGTGCAATAACAATACCCTAGGTCAAGAGCGCATTTGTCCGCTTTGAAAAAAATATAATATTTTGGTTTTATATCCAACTATAATGTTACATTGTGAAGGTCAAAGATAGTACAGAGAATAATAGTTGAATAAAGGATTTTATTTACGATCGTCATAACACAGTTGGATAGTTGCTAGCACATAGTTAAAAGCAAAGTCTGTTTAAGAATAACAAGCAATACTGCAATTAGACTAGCCATGTGTTTGCTTTTTAACATATTGATTCACGTGTGTAAGGGAACCCGAAGCATACAAAAACTATTATAATTATAAAAGGAAAGCATTCGCGTTCGAGGCAAAAATGGGGGTCGTATTTTTTATCAGGTCAAACAGTAAGTAAGTTCTCTTTATCTACAGTTTAAAGCAGTGACAACTTTCTTATACACAATACAATGTTTGATCGCAACTGCCATGGTGTGGACGTACTTCTTTTTAATTCTTAGGTTCGTGATAGGGACAGGATAAAATATCGACGGTTGAGGTGCTAGGCATTTCAAACTTAACATGAACAACGACATCTAAGATGGATATGGTATCTATTCAGCCTCAAATGTCACGTCATGTTATTCAAATCTTTTCTAAACAGTGTTCTGTTCGGACCAGTATGTGTTTCGAATTGTCACCCTCTGAATGATAGCGCGAGAACACGATGCGAAAGAGCGAAATCAGGATGCGAGAACCCGTGATCACGGTGCGAGAACGTGAAATCACGATGCGAACTTAATATCTGGATCTCGAAACGTTATCTCTCGCCATTTCATCGTGCTTTTGAGTTCTCGCTGATGTATATCCAAGGCTCGAAAAGCAAGATGTAATGTTGAGAAATTAATCTCGCGATTTTGTATCGTATTCTCTCAATATCGCATCGTGATTTCGCGATATCGAATCGTATTCTCGCATTGAAGAATACCATTATCTCACAATCCCACATCGCGATCACAGTTTCTCACTTTGAATGACACGGAAAGAGCGCGGAGACAAAATGCCCCCATGGGAAAGAGGTTGATCGCAAATGATCACACAGTTTTATATTCATGCATAATATAATGGTCGGCATACAATACTCGTTTCCTGATGATATTAAGATTAATGTCGCACAATGTCGCACTTAAAGGTCGAATCCATAATATTTTTCAAGAATATTCAAAACACTTGCCAAAAGTGTAAATCTTTAAGGAAAGTCTTGTATGTCACGTGAAATGAAGAAATGTCTAAATTCAATCTCCATGTAACATTTTCGAGGTCAAAAGTATAAGATTGAAATGCTATTACACAATCTGATGTATTAGTTTATATAGCTCTGAATAAACAATTCGTTAGCAAAAGTGGTATGCCTTAGTTTTTTACCTTTTTATTTAAGCTCGATTGCATCGAAATCATAATGCTTATTGAAACGCTGTAGAGTCCGTTTCCTGGGTAGAACCAGTACTGAAGAACGCTCCCACAATGGGGATTAAATCCGCGACCTTCCGGTCGCTAGGCGGACGCCATATCCACTACGCCACGGCGATATTATATGTGTAATGCCTTAGGGGCATGTGTCGCTCCTAATAAACGGTTCCAAGATGGGATGTCAAACTCAGTTGTTAAATATTTGAACTTTTTAGTGTCATCAGTACAATTTCAATGAATTTACGGATCTGAAACAATCGGAAACAGTATTAAGCTTAACACGTCAGAGCGTATCGTCCAATGTATAGATCCTATGTCCATAGCGCTTTTGTCCGGATTGAAAGATTTTTTAATAATTTGGTATAAAATACGACATGGTGACGCATTATACATCTAGACCTCTTAATATAAATATAATGTTAAATTTCGACGCATTATACATGTATACATCTTAAACTAAATTTGACGTTACATTTCGAATGTCAAAAAAAAGTAAAGAGAATAATAATTCAATAAAGGATTGTTTTTTTTTTGTGTGTTTNATGCGAGAGTGGTAAGTGGTCCTACGAAATTAAACGAGTTTCTTAATTTATCCATTACTGCCTATTCATCGAAAATCGTATATAGAACACAAACCATTTCTCTGTACTGAATATGTATTGGAATAAGAACATAAGGAATATTGTGGTCCAGAAACTAGATTTCGAGTCGTTAAGATGATAATAATGGATAAAATTGCGAATTTCGGGATCGTTGTTTAAATAAAAACATATTGATCTTGGCCTTTTCAAATTAAATGACTTGGTGAGATTTGAAAAAATCCATAAAACAAAAATAAAATCCGAAATTTACTCCAGTATCCCTTTTTTCAAGGTTAATGTCACACCGAAAGGTCAAGTATCGAATAATGAGCAATAATTGTCTCCAGCATGGAAGACATCAAGCTTACTTTGTTAAAGCATTAATAACCTTAACAGAAAGTGAACCGCACATTTAAAAGGAAGTTTACAGATCATCAGTCAAGACAAGATCTTATGTCACAAAGCTTTACCGAAATACATGCCACGATAAAAGGTTCGGTATGCATGACAAATCCTGAAGATTAAGATAAATGTCGTACGTTAGATTAAAATCAATAATATGTATTCCAGAATTTTCAACTCATTTGGCATAAGTTGCAATCTTTAAGGAACTTCTTGTGTGTCGCTTGGAATAAAG
>VMBQ01007683.1:31512-42542 GCA_007657795.1 Dreissena rostriformis | reverse complement strand
TGTGTATTATTGTTGAGGTCAACAGATCACAGGTAAAGGTCACAAAGCCATGGCAATTCATTTCTGCTTGATCTCTTCAGAAGTCTTTTACATCAAAATTGTATGCTTGATACTCAGGAAAAAAGGAATACTCCCATCCACTTTGAGGAAAAACTTGTAGGTAACAGGGGTGACACAAGCCTATTAATTTTGAGGTCAACAATTCAGAGGACAAGGTCACACAGACTTGTAAAATGGAAATGTTTCCACACAGTATCTAGAAAACACTTTAACCCTTTGTGTGCTGGGATATTTGTCGTCTGCTAAAATGTTGTCTGCTGAATTTCTAAAATAAGCATTTTTACTCCCCCCTTCGAAGAAGAGGGGGTATATTGCTTTGCACATGTCCATTCCATTCATTCACACTCGTAATGCGACAAACAACACGCCTTTATGCTCAGGACCTACAATGTAAGTTGTAACAGTTTGACGTCATAGCTTACACCGCGCTTGCCACCCATGACAATGTCTGCATTCATCACCCGTGTTACATGCAGTCCACTTGTGAAGTGTATACAGTGACTTAACATTAAATCAGCGCCGAACTATCTATAAGACAAACGCATAACCAATAAGGCGCATTTTGATGTTTTTAGTATAAGAAATTTTTCTGTTAAAGTATAGTATCGTTCGCAGTCTTGATAAAAAACTATGCATTACAGATTTTTTCATACGCTACTAGGTTTTTATGCGGCCGTAAATACGCCCACGCGTTTCCAGCAGCTGATGTGACATGTACATAAAAGCAATTTCGCGCTCTATTCTAACACGAAAAACACGTGGCTTGTTTCTAGTAACAGAAGTAGTAATGTTTAATTTGACGTAAATAGATCTAGTGTATTTCGGATAGGCTTTCGGACTTAGCAATTTACGATGTGAATTCTAATTTATTCGTCTTGTTTAAATTATGATTTTTTTTTGTGCATTGATCTTATGGATGGTAAATTTGTTTATTCCAGGTAAGTTACATGAGTAACTTAACTAATGGATATCGCGAAAAAATGCGTACCAAAAATGCATATATTTCTATATAAATGGCTTTATGTATACATGTCTTGGAAAATCGGCAAAAGTCCCGGAAAATTGATCACAATGTCCCGGAATTGGTCTGAAAAATTATGGCATGTATGATAATATAAAATATATATCTCAACATTTAGCTCATCTCCCATCAAGTTCTATAATTTGAACCTTAGTACATGTTATATTGAACTCACTTTTATTATTAATTTTAAAGTATTTGTTAGCAAAACAAACTACAACATTAATTTCCCAATTTTAGTCAAAACAACACGATTTTTCTCAATCCAAAGGGCCCCAATCCCAAAATGGTGAAAAAAAAACACTTAAATTTGTTGTGAAATGATCATATTTATTGTTATTTTCATAAATCATTATTTGCCATTCCTAAAAGAACTATTTTGTTGTGGCATTTCAAATATTTTGTTTGTGGAATATTTCTTCTCTGTTATAACTGCAAATTTGTAAAGGTCACTGATAAGTATATTTGTCTATTGCTAAATGCATAATCATGTGTTTATATTTATTATTATGCTCATTAAATGTTATGGTGTGTCTTATCCTGAAAATTTGTCATTGAATATTTGAGAGCTATTTTTGGGATTTGGGATTTCCCAAATGTGTTTTATTTGTTGTTGTAATCATACCCCTGCGAAATGTTGTTCATGATTTCATGAACACTTCAAGCCAATCAGGAACTGTTCATGAATGGTTCTCAAAAAGTTCCTGAACTTGGTTCATGAACTTTTGGACATGAACTGTTCTTAAGACACGTTCATGAACTGTTTATGAATTATTGTTGAACACTTCAAAGTTCATGAACAGTTCTTCATCTAACCATTAATACTTAGTGATGAACATTTCATGAACAATTATTTCTGATGACTTTTCTGAGACAGACTTTGAGGATCCATCATGAATAATTCATGAATTCCTTTGTGCTAGATGTTTCATAAATATTTTTGAAAGTAATATTGAAATGTCTAGCATACTAATCTTGTAGATTTGTGAAACCTGTGAAGTNTGGTTGGTGCGCAGAATCCTTAATCATGATTGCTTAGTGACAGGTATAAATAGTGCTGATAAACAACATTTGGCATTGGTTATGATCACATATGACAGCTCTATTCATGTATGATCTCAAGATCTCTGATTTGGATCTGTTATGATCACCACTTGATGAATTTCAAATAGTAATATATTCAATATTGATCTACGTCTACAACTATGGCGTCCGTCACAATTCAAAAGATGATAAGCTTTTAATAATAATTAGTAAATTTTACAATGCAGGGGATTGTATTAGTTTTGTTGAGCTTTCCAAAAATTAGCGTCACATTGGAAAATCAAGTGAGCTCTAAGTTTATTTGCGTTATTTCAAATATTGCAACAGTGTTCTTATAATTATTCGAAGTGCCAATTCCAGACACGGAACGAAGAACGTTGTATCTATAAATAAATCTAAACAACCTAAGAAAAGGGTACACTACAGTATTTTGCTTATTGATGAAGGAAAGACAACCCCTATCAAATTTTCAGATCAACAGGTCAAAGGGTCAAGGTCACAGGAGGATGCAATGTTAAAACATATTAACACTTGGCTGAATGTAGGAGGGTTGGTGGAGGGGGGGGGGCATGCATGTTTAAAAAAAAACGTACCTTGTTTTTACTTGGGATTATTATTTCCCATGACCATATGATGGGTTGGTTCAATGCCAATACTCTTTTTAGAAAGATCAAGGTCACAATTCAAGACAAAAGTTCATGAAGGAATATTTCCACAGTAAACAAGGATTTTAAGTCCAGTTCAGCTACTGTTCTTAACCCTTTGAGCGCTGGAACCAGATTTTGAAGGCATTTGCAAACAGTTTCGATCCAGATGAGACGCCACAAAACGTGGCGTCTCATCAGGATCCAAACTGTTTGCTATTCTGATAGTATTTTTTGAAAAAAAATCGAAGAAAATGCTTATTTTAGAAATTTAGCAGACACAATTTTAGCAGACTACAAATATCCCAGCATGCAAAGGGTTAATGTATTGCCACAATATCTTGAGAATGCTTTTGCCTATCAAAACTAAAATTTGTATGCTGGTTGAAAGGGGATGTGTATTAACCCTTTGCATGCTGGGAAATTTGTCGTCTGCTAAAATGTTGTCTGCTAAATTTCTAAAATTAGCATTTTCTTCGATTTTTTTTCAAAAAATACTATCAGAATAGCAAACAGTTTGGATCCTGATGAGACGCCACGTTCTGTGGCGTCTCATCTGGATCCAAACTGTTTGCAAATGCCTTCAAAATCTGGTTCCAGCGCTCAAAGGGTTAAGAACAGTAGCTGAACTGGACTTAAAATCCTTGTTTACTGTGGAAATATTCCTTCATGAACTTTTGTCTTGAATTGTGACCTTGATCTTTCTAAAAAGAGTATTGGCATTGAACCAACCCATCATATGGTCATGGGAAATAATAATCCCAAGTAAAAACAAGGTACGTTTTTTTTTAAACATGCATGCCCCCCCCCCTCCACCAACCCTCCTACATTCAGCCAAGTGTTAATATGTTTTAACATTGCATCCTCCTGTGACCTTGACCCTTTGACCTGTTGATCTGAAAATTTGATAGGGGTTGTCTTTCCTTCATCAATAAGCAAAATACTGTAGTGTACCCTTTTCTTAGGTTGTTTAGATTTATTTATAGATACAACGTTCTTCGTTCCGTGTCTGGAATTGGCACTTCGAATAATTATAAGAACACTGTTGCAATATTTGAAATAACGCAAATAAACTTAGAGCTCACTTGATTTTCCAATGTGACGCTAATTTTTGGAAAGCTCAACAAAACTAATACAATCCCCTGCATTGTAAAATTTACTAATTATTATTAAAAGCTTATCATCTTTTGAATTGTGACGGACGCCATAGTTGTAGACGTAGATCAATATTGAATATATTACTATTTGAAATTCATCAAGTGGTGATCATAACAGATCCAAATCAGAGATCTTGAGATCATACATGAATAGAGCTGTCATATGTGATCATAACCAATGCCAAATGTTGTTTATCAGCACTATTTATACCTGTCACTAAGCAATCATGATTAAGGATTCTGCGCACCAACCAATGAAAATGATCAAGCAATTGGCTATGCCAATCATAATGACTTACCATTACAACAACAAATCAAACGCATTTCGGAAATCCCAAATCGCTAAAATAGCTCTCAAATATTCAATGACAAATTTCAGAATAAGACACACCATAACATTTAATGAGCATTATAATAAATATAAACATATGATTATGCATTTAGCAATAAACAAATATACTTATCAGTGACCTTTACAAATTTGCAGTTATAACAGAGAAGAAATATTCCACAAACAAAATATTTGAAATGCCACAACAAAATAGTTCTTTTAGGAATGGCAAATAATGATTTATGAAAATAACAATAAATATGATCATTTCACAACAAATTTAAGTGTTTTTTTCACCATTTTGGGATTGGGGCCCTTTGGATTGGGAAAAATTGTGTTGTTTTGACTTAACCCTTTGCATGCTGGGAAATTTGTCGTCTGCTATAATGTTGTCTGCTAAATTTCTAAAATTAGCATTTTCTTTGATTTTTTTTCAAAGAATACTATCAGAATAGCAAACAGTTTGGATCCTGATGAGACGCCATGTTCTGTGGCTTCTCATCTGGATCCAAACTGTTTGCAAAGGCCTTCAAAATCCTGTTTCAGCGCTCAAAGGTTGAATGACCTTAATGTGCAGATGATTGAAGAGAAAGGGATTTTGTGTGCAATGAGGTTTGGCATAATTATGGGTCCTGGTCTGTTTTTCATGTTGTGTAGATTGTCTTTAACTCCCCTTTAATTACTGAGTGGATCTTTCTCGAACTTTAACAGTTGTAAGACCTAAATGTGTAGATGAATGTATGCGAAGGAATTTGGACGCAACAAGTTTTGGCAGAATTATGGCCCTTTGTATGTTTTTCCACTTAAGAATATACAGACACATTTTTTTAACTCCTTTACTATTGGGTGGATCTGGCACAAACTTTAACAGTTGAATAATCTTAATTTGTAGATCATCACAAAAAAAGGCATTTTGGCTGCGATGAGTTCTGGCAGAATTATGGCTCTTTGTCTGTTTTTCCTCTATAGTATATTTAACTACTGACTTAATGACCTTAATTAATTGTACATGATCATAAAGAAAGGAAATTTGACTGTGACCAGTTTTGGCTGAAATATGCATTGCACTTGGTCTTTTTAGACACTGTAGAACATAAAGTGGATTTTACCGAGTCAAAACGTGTTGTTGGGGCATGATTGTCTGTGATGCATTTCTACTTCAAACATATTTTGTGTTAAAATGTGTAGTTAGAAGATTTTCTAAGCTTGCAGTAATTTATTTACATACATTATTAATTCCCTTTAAATGTAATTTGTAATGAATATAATGATGTCATTTTTTGTGTGATTAGTTGATTGTTCCAGTATATCATTTTAATGTGAATTTAAGGAGTGCAATTAGATTAAAATGGGAAATCAAGAATCATTTATTGCTATACATAATTCAAACAATTATAAGGCTATGTATATTGCAAAAAGTGTGATCTATTATAATGGGAATTATGAATAATTTATAGCTATCAACAATCCCAACTTTTTTCACGCTATGCATATTGCAAAATGTGTAATATATGAAGAGTACATAACCCTTTGCATGCTTGGAAATTTGTCGTCTGCTAAAATTTCGTCTGCTGAATTTTTAAAATTAGCATTTTATTCCAATTTTTTTCAAAGAATACTATCAGAATAGCAAACAGTTTGGATCCTGATGAGACGCCACGTTCTGTGGCGTCTAATCTGGATCCAAACTGTTTGCAAAGGCCTTCAAAATCCGGTTCCAGCACTGAAAGAGATAATGTTGGTTTATTCATCAGCAATAGCTACCGTTACATAGGCGTCAGTAAAACAAATGATATATGTCACAGGGCTGTTCTGTGATCATACCTTGGTTAGCTGATTATTTCTTATTTCAAGAAACAAAAACAAATTGAAGTTGATGTATTTATCCACAGATCCGCAAGTCGGGGAGCGTGTAATGTTTATTGCAGTTTTTTATCAGAGAGTATATCAGTTCTGATAACATTACGCAGTGTTGTTCCATCGCTGATCGGGGCATTCCTTGAGGGATGTCGTGTTCCACTGCAAGGCATATCATTTCCACCAGTACCCTAGGAGTCTGTGTTGATGATTTTGAACGTCAAGCAATCCTGCTAATGGTTTCTCCAGATCGACTTTGAAACTTTGTCTTATTTATCTTTCCCTGAAAACTTTCATTATTTTTCGCTTAAATTTTTTTCATGCAAAAGCAAAAAGTGAAGATAGACATTTCTTTGGTGAAAAGTCATATATCTTTGACGAGACTTTCATAATTTTACATCTCTCGTTTTAAAGCAGCTTGATTCTTTTGTGCACCAGAATGTCATATATCAGTGCTGGAGCGTTTCATTATTTTTCACTTAAGGTTAAAATGGGAATTACAGTTTGGATAGTTGTTACTTGGGCTGTATACCCCATGTTATGAGCTATCAGTCAAATTAAATAAGATTTAATATGCACTCCGCAGGAGAAAGATACGTCTAGAAAAACACAAAATAGACGAAAATTGTTGCTCTGTTTTGGGGTAATTTGAAACGTTCAAACCGTGTCCACCCCCATTGAGATATTTAAATTTATGAATAACTAGTGATAGTACCTTTCTTCGCGGTCGTCAGTAACGCAACAATTGGAGGCTTTATTGGATAACGTGTGATTGATTAAGCGAAATTGTATCACACGCACAAATATTTCATTTTCATAAATGATATTTTAACGAGGCCATGTGTCATTTCCTTTGAAATATATTTTCTCATCTAGCAGTCTGTTTGCGAGGTTGTTTCTCACTGGTAGGATATTTTGAATATATAGCTGTCATAGAGTAATGGCAGACCTGTGATGGAGAAAACAGATATGTTTGAAAAATATTCACAAACTGGCAGTAATTTGTCTTGGAAACAAAGATTGGGCAAGCAGGTCTGTGTCAGACAGTTTTCAAACATTTTGGTGAAGTGCTTTGATTCGTAGTAAAAATCATACATTTTTTGTGTAAAACATTACTGTGGGTTACAATTGAAACATTTTTAAAATAGCAACAATTATATTATAGCAAAATTAAATGTAATACATGCATAAATCATTTTTATAATTATCAATAATGTTCTACTTGATAAAGTCACAAAAAATGAGATTATGGTTTGCCTGTATATGGTTGTGAGTTGAGTGGAACCAAAAGTTGCTTTTAAGTTGCTTTTGATTGTTACTTTAAGTAATCTGCATCGAATAGATTGAACCATTTATTTATTTCAAATTTTGATTATTTTTTTTGCAAGCCAAAATTTTGAATGCAGGTGTTAATTTGGTAATTTTGTTATGCTCAAAAATGGTGTATGCAGCTGTGATGTAACTTGAGAAAACATATTAGCAAAAAGTGTTTCATATTTCTTATCTGAATGGTTGCAATTAATAATAACGCTACTTAAAGGACACAATTAATATGAAGTGTCATAAATCGCCCGGTAACCGGGTCCATTGTAAATATGAATGGGACAGATTAACATACTCATTTGACAGGATCTTGTCAAAACATATAATTTTAGAAACTGAAAAATTTCTTGTTATACTTCATCATCTTTTATTTTTGTTAGAAGGATGAAAAATTCTTGTAATGCCTCAGTGAAAAAACAGTGGAATTAGAAATAGCTGTTATTAATGGACGCTGTGCCTGTCATATAATCTTGCGATAAGGAGTTTGTAACCTTATGTTCAGTACAACCTTATGTTCAGTAAAGCCTTATGTTCAGTACAACTTTATGTTCAGTACAACCTTATGATCAGTACAACCCTTATGTTCAGTACAGCCTTATGTTCAGTACACCTTNATCACCATATCAATCATCATATCCATCACCATATCTTTCAGCATATCCATCATCATATCCATCACCATATCCATCATCATACCCATAACTTATCCTCACCAGTATATTCCACTAATCAAACCTCTCAGACGTCTTCTATCTTCGCGTGCTGCTTTTACCACTGCATGTTTGCACAGTACCGCCAAGGTAACGCGAAATAATCCTCTGTAAACAATGTACGTTATTAGACACACATTATTAGATGAATAATATATATAGCGTTTAAGTTTTTATAGGCTAATATACGATCAACAATACTATAGAAGTACGTTTGCCATGCCATTCTTTCGTTTAACAATTTCTATGGAAATGTAGTTTTTGTCACTGCGATTTTATTTTTATTGAACCGTTCGTGCGTGAGTTCGAAAATAGCATAGGAATTTGTAAAATTATTAAACGGTTTTAACTGTCAATCAAAATGAAGTCAAAGAAGAGATGTAAGCAAGATTATTTTGTTTGTGTTCAATTTTATGTAAGTCACAGTGGTTAGTTAACTAACTCACACTTTTTTCCTGGGCTAGCTCGTGCACCAGTACCATGTGAAAATACTACATTTATATAAATACAATGACACAAACGTACAACTGCTCTACTTGAATATGAGGTTTCACGTCAAACATGTTATGTGGCCGGGCCTAGGAACGAATCTGCGATCCTCGAATGTGTAGTCCTGCGCTCTACAAAGTAAGCTTGCCGGCCCTACTAAGACGATAATCATTATGATTAAAATGATGATGATGATGATGATGATAATTATAATAATGATTGATTGTGGCGGTGATGATGATTATGATGAAAAGGAGGAGGACGAGAGCGAGGGGGAGGACGTAGAGGGGATGCGGAGGGGGACGAGAAGGAAGACGAGGAGGAGTAAGAGGAGGACGAGGGGAGGAGGACGTGGGGAGGAGGACNACAAGGGGATGAGGATGAGGGGTGGAAGACGAGGGGTAAAGGACGAAGGATGGAGGACGAGGGGATGAGGAGGAGGGCACGGGTAGGGGGAAGAGGACGAGGAGGACGAGGGGTAGGAGGAGGACAATGGGAGGAGGACGAGGGAAAGGAAGACGAGGCAGAGGAGGACGAGGGAGAGGAGGAGGACGATGAGGGGAGGAGGACAAGGGGGAGGTGAGGAGGAGGACGAGGAGGGGAGGAAGACGGGGAGAGGAGGATTAGGGGGGGAAGACGAGGACGAGTGGAGGAGGAGGACGACGACGATTATGAAGATGATGATTATAATGATTATTATCGGATAAACGGTGATTGTTCTCATCTCATTAAACATATACAAATTAATAAAATGTTAATTATTGTACGAAACATAAAATCAGGGCTATTGATTAAAATAACGAATGTCATGTGTGAGTACAGAGATGTCAATTTAGCAGGGCCACGCGAGTATAAATAAAGAAATGCATAACATGACATCGGCTTTAATTGACACATTGACCACAGGGCGATGGAACATTATTGTGCATTTTCTCATCCCCAATAATAATTATTTGTTTTAATGAAAAACGTTAAATGCACAAAACGTGTTAGTTGTTATTATTGTTTTTTTTTATAATTGTTGTTTTTCTGTTATGTGTTTACTGTTGTTATTTTTGTTCAAACTTTATTTACATGAAAACGATTCTTTATTGGAAACTGTGTGTACATGAATGACGCCGAAGCCATGTGGGAATTCGTCCAAATACACCTGTCAAAAGTATGTTCATTTCTAAGCTTAACTTGTTAATTGTCGTTTGTGCATTGATCGGTATAAAAACGACAGAGAGGAGATCACTTCTCTCATTAAAGCGTTTATTATAAAATTATTTTAAAAAAAATAGCAAAAGTAATCCCAACAAGCGGATTAAATATTTCATATATTCTATAGACATGTTTGCCTGTTACTTAATTAGTATTCGTTTTAACTGCAAAAGACATACAATTTTCTACTCTTAGTTGAAATACACATACAAGCTTTTTTTCGTTTTCGGTCATAACAAAATTGTACGGACGTCTGAGTACCGGGACATAAATATAAACACTATTAACTATGTACATATCTTTGGTCTAAGAGAGCCATTTCGAAGTTGGAGCCAGCGACTTTCTATGTTGAAAACCACGACAAGCTCCGAGGTGCTGGGGTTTGGAAGGTTTATAGTGTCTGAAAAAATTAAAAGGTATAGGTCCGTAAGTTTTTACGATAATAAAACACGTCGTCAATTCATCTGTATTGATACTTTAAAGCTGGGCCCTCAATCCATTTTAGGGGAAGCGGGTCGCTACCCATAGCAGGGGGGATTTNCAGTACAACCTTATGTTCAGTACAACCTTATGTTCAGTACACCTTTTGTTCAGAACAACCTTATGTTCAGTACAACCTTATGTGCAGTACACCTTTTGTTCAGTACAGCCTTATGTTCAGTACAACCTTATGTTTAGTACACCTTTTGTTCAGAACAACCTTATGTTCAGTACAACCTTTTGTTCAGTACAACCTTATGCTCAGTACAGCCTTATGTTCAGTACAATCTTATGTTCAGTACAACCTTAAGTTCAGTACAACCTTATTATGCTCCCCCCAAAAAAATTGAGGGGAGCATATAGTCCCCGCTTCGTCTGTCCGTCTGTCCATCCGTGCGTCCGTGTGTCCGTCCGTGCACAATTTTTGTCCGGGCTATTTCTCAGCAACTAATGACCGGAATTCAATGAAACTTTATGGGAAGCTTCACTACCAAGAGGAGATGTGCATATTATCAGCCGGTTCTGGTCGGATGATTTTTCACAGAGTTATGGCCCTTTGAAATTTTCCATTGTACATATAGTGCAATTCTTGTCCGAGCTATTTCTCAGCAACTTATTACGGGAATTCAATGAAACTTTATGGGAAGCTTCACTACCAAGAGGAGATGTGCATATTATCAGCCGGTTCTGGTCGGATGATTTTTCACAGAG
>VMBQ01007682.1:9972-43893 GCA_007657795.1 Dreissena rostriformis | reverse complement strand
CTATCTATCCAAGCTCGATAGCAGTAACGATTCGTTACTGCTATCAAGCTTTTACCAAAAATCAGGATCGCTTAAAAAAATGGAAAAAAAGGTCTCTTTTTACCTAGTAATTGATATTTTTGCTTCATGTCATTTTGAGAAAAAAAACGATGGTATAGTTTGTTTCAAGTCTTTTGTTTTGACATACTCTATCTTAAATCAATAGAGATATTAGTCAAATATTTGTTCATGCTAAGAACAAATATAAACATTAGATCATCAACATAGACATACGTTGTCTAAACACTGTGCAAGCTGTTTTATTTCGAAATTTTGAAATGGAAGCGATAGACCAATTTTTCAGTCCTGGTGACCTATTGCCAAATATATTCCGCATCGTTACAGAAGAAACTGGGATGTACGCATACAAACCACTCGGGCGAAGGCGTCAGAAATGCGGATACTTTCAACAACACAAAATCGCTTATCTCAATGTTTCGTGTCGTAACTCAAATGTAAGGAGGAACAACTCTATAAATATATATACTGTGTATTCGACAAGAGTTGTCGCTGATAGCACCGTCTATAAATACTCCTAACATAATTGGAAACCACTTGTCGATGACAGCATACCCCAATCTTCAATCGGACTCGAGAGCGTTTCAAATACGTAGTAAGTACTTTAAATGCAATCGAGCTAAAATAAATAGATATAGGTTAAACTAAAGCAGAGTTGTCGTTTCACGCTGAGAATGTAATGCAATCGTCGTGTAAGAGATTTAGCAAACCCTGATGACTCAACCGTCTCAAGTCTATAAATAATCTAAAAAACCAGTTTAATTTCCAATTGAACGGAAGTCTCTTTATATTACATTAAACTGTGTTGTTAAGACAATGAGACAATGTTGATCGTATACAGGCTTACATTTGTTTGGGTCTTGTACGTTCTTGAGTACGGATATGGGGCTTTGTTGGTACGTAAACCTCGCAATGAGGACAAAGTATTCGAAACAACTGGAAGCTCATTCGGCTTAGTAACTATTTCGGATATGTCAATAGTGTCCACAGTTTACGCACGGTTCGCCGATGTTAGCGTTACAAGCATCGTGAGCAACAATGGAACGCGTGACAACGAGACCGTATTTACTGCGCAGATTCCTCTATCGGCGTTCATTTCAAATTTTACAATGATAATCAATGGTGAAGAATACGTTGGGCAAGTAATGGAAAAATATGAAGCAGAAAAGTTTTACCAGGATGCAAAAAACAGGAACGAAAGTGCGGGCCATGTGTCCCAAGATTTGAATCCTTCGCAGCGAAGGTTAGATGTGGATACATTCTCGATCAGAACAAATGTTGAAGCACGCTCATCTGTCCTGTTTGTGTTACAGTATCAAGAACTTTTGGAACGTCGAAACGGAAAGTACAAGCAAATGATAAATATTCAACCGAACCAGATTGTNATAAGCACGGAAACACCGGAAATACGCATTGTAAAGTTTAAACCTTCGGTTGATCTGCAGACGTCATTTGATCCGCGTATGGGAATCCATGGTGACGTCATAGTATTTTATGACGTCATTCACAAGGAGAGCATGGTCAGTGGTGGTTTAGCACTTTATACAACGGATGGCTTTATCGTTTCTTATTTTTCACCGGCGGACACGTACGAGGTTTTACCAAAAGCTGTCGTTTTTGTTATTGACATAAGCGGCTCAATGGCAGGACCGAAGATTAATCAAGCAAGAGATTCTCTAATGGACATCTTGAGAAAGCTAAGGCAAATTGACGCGTTCAATATCGTTCTGTTTGACGGTTCGCTGACGCTGTTTAGGGAATCATTTGTTGCCGCTACGGAATCAAACGTAAACATTGCGGTAGAGTATGCCGCTTCAAATGTCGTCGCTAGAGGGTCGACAAACATAAACGATGCCCTGTTGAAAGCCATAAATATGTTTGACAGCACATCTTTGATCGATGATCGAGGAAACATTATTATATTTCTAACGGATGGACTTCCATCGGCCGGCGCCAATACCGACCCTAATAAAATAAGGGCTAACATTCGAAACGCAAATTATTTAACCACTGGTTCGAAACGAGAATACAGAGCAGTGATTTACTCTCTGGCATTTGGTTTTGATATGGACTTCGGTTTTTTAAGTGCTTTGTCGGAGGAGAATGGAGCCAATGCCCGGCGAATCTTCGAAGGTGTTAGTGCCAAGGATCAATTGGTGTATTTCTACGAAGAAGTCTCAGACCCCTATCTGAGCAGGGTCAGTTTCAGTATCTGCAGTCTGAAAACGCGAACGGAAATCAACCAAGTTAAGGTTGTAACGTCACAGTCTGAATTTCCGTACTATTTTGGTGGCTCTGAAATAGTAATGGTTGGGAAAATGAACGCGATCCCAACGGAGAGCTGGGGAATCTGCGTCAATGCTCTTAGCAGTGCTGGTGATACAATAATCACCATTTCATCGTCGTTGGTGGATAGTCTTCCATATGGGATATCCAACGTGGGTCGAGTGGATTTCATCGAGAGGATATTCGCCTACAAACAGATCAAATACTATCTAGTTATGATGGACATCGCAAGCGACGAATCGGCTGCGGTCAAATTTAAGACACTTGCGCTCAATTTGTCGCTGGAGTATAACTTCGTCACTCCGCTCACGTCGATGGTAGTCACACAACGTTTGCCTGATCCACGTGCAGAAATGGATGATCCACGTGCACATATGGATTTTGGACATGTAAAACGTACAATGGATGACTACTATCCCGTTGGTGCGAGCACGTCAAATGGTGGCGTTGACATTAAAGCTCGAATACCAATTTGTATTTCCGTGCTTATTATGTACTGTTGTTCATTCCTTTGAAAGATTATACGTACCGGTACTTCATTCGTGCCATCTTGGCCGGTATACCTCTCTGTAATCATTTTATTCGGATCGATTGAGGTTGAAGACAGATGTATAAAATTTTTATTTAAAAATATAGTATTTTTGCATCGTTTGCTTGTAATCAGTTTCTTGTTGTTAACTACTTCTCCGTGACGTGTACGGTCAAACTGTATTAGAATGTAATGTTATTAATTAGTCAGTCTGAAGTCCAAATCTGATGTGAAGTCAACTAATAAAAATGAACTTTATGAATTGATATGACAATAGTATGAAACATATATATTGTTTATACAGCGTCAACTTATTAATTATTAACGTTAATGTTAAGTTATTAAGCTAGGTAATACTTAATAAAGTTTATTATAAAGTGATTTTATCTAATGATGTATAATAACATCCTTGAGCGACCCATGTCCACATTGAGATGTACAAATGCGAAAGATTTTTTTGGATCTTTATGTCTCTGTCCTCAAATTAATGTAAATAGGCCTGCTTTTCATGTAATTCATTTTTATCAAAACGTGTGTACATGTGTTTTAATCAAAAACAACTTAATTGTAAGTGTTTAACAATGTGCGCAAATGACAGATATGTGATAAAAATAAATTTGTACGCCAACATGGAATATTGCTTCATAGTGCGTTTGATTTAGCAAACACTTACCTGATTTTGATTGTTATGAAATAACTTTGTGAATCTGTGTACAAAGTTCTTATCTTGTTTCTGTTTCGTATTTTACTGTATTATATCTCTATTGTGTAATGGACTTGAGACAGTTAAGTCGACATTATTATCAATTTGTTTGCCTTTTAGTTCATCACATGGTGAGCTTTTGTGATCACCTTTTGTCCATTGAGCGTCGTTCGTCGTCACCTATAACCTTGTGGATACCATGGGCCACATTACCTTCCAATCTTCATGAAACATGGTACGTATATATAGGATCTGACATGAGTTGTCATATCATACCATATTTAATTAAACGAGTTCACTAACGAATTTCCTGGACGAGTTTAATTAAATATGGTATGATATGACAACGAGTGTCAGATCTTTTTTTATCACTATCGTGACGTCATTTCATGTTGACGACGTCATTTCACCAAAATAAAGCCATGCGATTGGTTAGTTATTGATTCTGTAGCCAATGAAAACGCGTAAAAATGGTGTATAACACATGTGTAATATAAAAAATACGTCATGTCTTTATTACATTGAAAACAAGGTATAGTGCAATAGTTTCTCATCATGTACTTTCATTATTTTATCTACTTAATATGAAAAATACGAAATACGATAAAGTGTATACTAATTTGTTGTATTAAGATTTTGATGTCGGTTCTGTAAACAATTCTGTACATCATTGACTATGAGTGAATATATTGTGTTGTAATATGTGTTTACTCATGGGCTTAAAGCCTAATGTATGTTGAAATAAACTCTAATAAACTATATTATATAACTATATAAATAAAGGAGGTTGTGTTATATTATGCACATGATGCAGATAAGGTCTGCCAGCATCTAAATGTTTAATGTTCCCTTTAGAAACTACACATTACATACAACGCCTCTGACATCGTACAAAAGCAAGCCCAGAGTATGGCGTCATTCTTGTGATTGAGGGGCGGAATTATACTTTTAGCCCCGCTCTGAGAAAACCGGGCTAAATACATGTGCGTAAAGTGTCGCATAGTATCCTCTTCAGTCTTTACATGCTTATCAGAAACGACAATTTCCGCCTTGATGGATTTTTTCTTTAAAGGAAGTCTCTTCGAGACAGAAATCTAGCCTACTCGGAAAGAGTCGTCCCTGATTAGCCTGTGCGTTCTGCACAGGCTAATCTGGGGTGACACTTTGCGCGCATGCATTTAGCCCGGTTTTCCCAAAACCGACTCTTATACATTGCATAATAAGTAACAATCAATATTATCTTGAGATGATTACGTTTAATGGGGAAAAAAGCAATTACAGCTGAAACCACTTGGAATCGAACCCGCGATCCTCTGTTGTGTAGTCCAGCGCTTTTCGTAAGGAGCACAACCGTGAAAAACATACTAGTATATAGGTGAATGAAATTAATTAAAGCAAAAGCTAAACCAACGAACTTATGTGGTCTGTGTTATTAATACGATATAAATAACATGTTTCTTTCCCTTATAAGAAACACAAGAGCTGTGTTTGTGCAACACAATGCGCCCTACGGGACTTTGAAGCCGCGCAGCAGGAACAGTGTAGTTTTAGAGAAAATCTTTAAGTCTAAGGCCCGTTACTTCGTAAAAAAATTATGGATTGAAATGAGACTCGAACTTAATCTATAAGTCCTGTAGGTAGACTCACAAACGAAAAATAAGGTCAGTATCTGAAAGCGTTTCGGGAAAAAAATCCGTACAAGTGTTATTTAAAAAAAAAGTAAGTCCAAGGCCCGCAACCTCGTCAAAACTCAATGGACCGGAACGAAACTTAAACTTGATATATAAGTCATGAAGGTAGACTCACACATCAAAAATCAGGTCCATATCTCCAAACGTTAAGGAAAAAAGTCTGGAAAACTGTTTTTATATAGACAATGTCTAAGTCCAAGGCCCGTAACTTTGCCAAAGATCTATGGACCGGAACGAAATTCGAACTTGAGATGTTAATCATGCAGGAAGACTCACGCACCCAAAATCAGGTAAATATCTTAACGCGTTTAGGAAAACAACCCTGCGGAAACGGAAAGCCGGACGGACAGTACGACTGCAATATGCCACACTACCGGGAGCATAGAACAGTGGTTATGATGTTCTGTCTTGAAGTTTACAGTTTATATAAATAACTTAACGATAACAACGAAACAACCAATTGGTATTTTTGGCAAAAAAATGCGTACTTTATGATTAGTGTACTCTCATTGTGAGAGTGATGTTTCCTATATTTCGCTAGTGACGGTAGGTAAAATCTTGTTTTATTAATATATATTGAAAGAGGTATGTGTTGTTTAAAATATTTTTTCCATGGATGCAAAATTGATTGATATGTGTATATGTTATGACAATAACCATTTAGAACAACAGTTATCAGCAAACAAAAAATAGTAATCAAATTAAAATACAAATCAAAGATAACCAGTTAGTTCCTCAACAAAAAAGTGCACAAAAGGACGAGAACTCCTCGAACGGACACAAAGAAACACACACGGACACACGGAGTCAGGAAATTCCTTCAACAACTTTTCGAATTGCGGAGCGTACAAAGCCATTGCTTATATATTAATGACACATAAATTGCAACCATTGGAAAATCAAAAACTGATACCGCTGTTTTATTGTTATAATTTAAATTGCACTGTACACCGAACATCGCAGGATCACTTGTTGTCTTTATTACATCATGGAATAAGGTGGTCCTCCGTAAGCAATTCACCGGATTGTCGGGCACTTAACACGAATTCTACTTCGTCGAATTTATTGCCATAGAAACCGACACTGGGAAGAAGTCCTTCAGTTACTTAGGTTGCACATTGTGGAATAAACTATAACCCAGATGACAGTATTGTCTAGTTTTAAATCTGCTATAAAACAACAGCTTTTAAAAAGAGTAGTTTAATATATCTTAAGTTACTATGCTTTGCTGTTAAATGTTTACATTTTCCTTTACCCGATGTCTTATCAGTTCGGATAATACATGCATACTTAAAGTGAGACTGCACGATTTTGTCAAATATTTATGAATTTATATAAAATGTGTAAACAACTTTTTTTTTAATATATTTCAATATAAATTAAAATAAAAGTTAAGAAGAACATGTGTCGAAAAATGCGAAATAAGCCAGATATTTAATTCTGAAATCGAAAATGTCTATACAGTCGAATTCGCCAGCATGTATATCATGCATGTACGATGTAAATCTAAATTTAGTTTTAGTGCAGATTCGTTCATACGACACAAAGAAACAATTTTGTTTTACGGATCATTTTAATTTACTGCAACGATATCTTTTATGCGACACACGAACTAACTCCGATCCTAATAAAAAGACGAATGCTTCGGTTGTTGTAGGAAAATATGTACGAAATATCTTCGTCACAATCGGCTCGGGGCGATAATATATCTTTGCTGCATTTTATGAAATTCGTCTTCAATGTATATTTTTTTCATGCTATTTTGTGTAATTGTAACATATTTTTTTTCAATATATTACAATTTAACACATATAAAAATCGTGCAGTCTTACTTTAATGTGACTTTTTAATTTTTGTTTGTTGTAGTAACCTTTAAATTTTTAATCCATTCAAATTTAATCTGTGATATAATAATCATAATTGATACATTTGGTGTTTTCTGCTTTAAGGTGATACTCAATTATACTGTGATAGTACATGTCTGCAAAGCTACAATGCGATATTAATGGTGTGTTCATTGATCTTATTCTCAGTATTATATTTCATGTATTTATTATTAACATAGTATTTAGTATTTATTTATAACTAGTACCCCTCTGTGTCGTGCCACCAACAACAAGGACAACATTGGAAATAAGGGATATCTATCTATCCAAGCTCGATAGCAGTAACGATTCGTTACTGCTATCAAGCTTTTGCCAAAAATCAGGATCGCTTAAGAAAATGGAAAAAAATGTCTCTTTTTACCAAGTAATTGATATTTTTGCTTCATGTCATTTTGAGAAAAAAAACGATGGTATAGTTTTTTTCAAGTCTTTTGTTTTGACATACTCTATCTTAAATCAATAGAGATATTAGNTTTTCACCACCCGGCGACAATGGCGCCCAACGTGACAGAAAACGAAAAACTGTCCAATGTTGCAACGTGAAAAAATCTTTACTATACTTATTTTATGTCGTAGCTTTCGGGGAAACTTTCAAAACGTTTTGAATGTCCTAGTCTTCTATTAAAAAATAAATAGAATCGCGTATGCTAATTAAAGCCATTCAACTTTCAAATTCAGTGTTGCATTTAAAGAATAATTGTAGACAACACAACATCGCCTATCACACTGTTTCGTATCGTAACTCACCTGTTAGGAGTAGCAAATCTGACTGTATCCATCGTGTATTCAACAAGAGTTGTCGCCGATTGCACACCTGATTACTCAAGTCTATATATACAATTCTATAAATACATTATACTTGTAAAAACTAAGTCTCGTTATTAAATTGAACTCTGCTGAGCTATACGACCACGATGATCGTTAACAGGCTTACATTTGTTTGGGTCTTGTTCGTACTTGAGTACGGATATGGGGCTTTTTTGGTACGTAAACCTCGAAATGAGGACACAATATTCGACAAAACTGGAACCTCATTCGGACATGTAACGCTTTCGGATATGTCAATAGTGTCCACAGTTTACGCACGGTTCGCCGATGTTAGCGTTATTTGTAAGCATCGTGATAAACAATGGAACGCGTGACAACGAGACCGTATTTACTGTTCAGATTCCTCTATCGGCGTTTATTTCAAATTTTACAATGATAATTAATGGCGATGAATACGTTGGACAAGTAATGGAAAAATATGAAGCAGAAAAGTTTTACCAGGATGCTAGGAAAAGGAATGAAAGTGCTGGCCATGTGTCCCAAGATTTGAATCCTTCGCGGAGAAGGTTAGATGTGGATACATTCTCGATCAGAACAAATGTTGAAGCACGCTCATCTGTCCTGTTTGTGTTGCAGTATCAAGAACTTTTGGAACGACGAAACGGAAAGTACAAGCAAATGATAAATATTCAACCGAACCAAATTGTATCCAATCTGACGATGATGTGTACATACCACGAGCCCCAGGGATTTAATACATTTCAAGTTCAAACACCAAAAAGCGAATCTGTCAATTCAAATATCAATAATTTTGTCAGCATAAGCACAGAAACACCGGAAACGCGAATTGTAAAGTTTAAACCTTCTGTTGATCTGCAGAAGTCATTTGATCCGCGTATGGGTATCCATGGTGACGTCATAGTATTGTATGACGTCATTCACAAGGAGAGCATGGTCAGTGGTGGTTTGGCCCTTTATACAACGGATGGCTTTATCGTTTCTTATTTTTCACCGGCGGACACTTACGAGGTTTTACCAAAAGCTGTCGTTTTTGTTATAGACATTAGCGGCTCAATGTCAGGAACGAAGATTAATCAAGCAAGGGATTCTCTAATGGACATCTTGAGAAAGCTAAGGCCAATTGACGCGTTCAATATCGTTCTATTTGACGATTCGCTGACGCTGTTTAGGGAATCGTTTGTTGCCGCTACGGAATCGAACGTAAACATTGCGGTAAAGTATGCTGCTTCAGAAGTCGTCGCTAGTGGGTCGACCAACATAAACGATGCCCTGTTGAAAGCCATAAATATGTTTGACAGCACATCTTTGATCGATGACCGAGGAAACATAATTATATTTCTAACGGATGGACTACCATCAGCCGGCGCAACTACGAACCCTAATGACATACGGGCTAACATTCGAAACGCAAACTATGTAACCACTGGTTCGAAACGAGAATACAGAGCAGTGATTTACTCCTTGGCATTTGGTTTTGATATGGACTTCAGTTTTCTAAGTGCTCTGTCGGAAGAGAATGGAGCCAATGCCCGGCGAATCTTCGAAGGTGTTAGTGCCAAGGATCAATTGGTGTATTTCTACGAAGAAGTCTCAGACCCCTATCTTAGCAGGGTGAGTTTCAGTATCTGCAGTCGGAACACGCGAACGGAAATCAACCAAGTTAAGGTTGTGACGTCACAGTCTGAATTTCCCTACTATTTTGGTGGCTCTGAAATAGTGATGGTTGGGAAAATGAACGCGATCCCAACGGAAAGGTGGGGAATCTGCGTCAATGCTCTAAGCAGTGCCGGTGATACTATAATCACCATTTCAACGTCGTTGGTGGATAGTCTTCCATCTGGGTTATCCAACGAGGGTCGAGTGGATTTCATCGAGAGGATATTCGCCTACAAGCAGATTAAATACTATATGGTTATGATGGACATCGCAAGCGACAAATCGGCTGCTGTCAAATTCAAGACACTTGCGCTCAATATGTCGCTGGAGTATAACTTCGTCACTCCGCTCACGTCGATGGTAGTCACGCAACGTTTGCATGATCCACGTGCAGAAATGGATGATCAACATGTTCGAAAATATGTTCAAATGAGTGCCAGTTACCCCGTTCGTGAGAGCTCCGTAAATTTTGGCGTTGGCATTAAAGCTGGAACACCAATTTCTATTGTCTTGCTAATTATGTACTGTTGTTCATTCCTTTGAAAGATGATACGTACTGGTACTTCGGTCTTGCCATCTTGACCGGTTAACCTCTTCGTAATCATTTTATTCGGATCGATTGAGGTAGAAGACAGATATATTGAACTTAAATGTTAAATAATATTCTTTTTGCATCGTTTGCTTTTAACCAGTTTCTCGTTGTAAACTACTTCTCTATTACTTACACGGCCAAACTGTATTAGAATGTAATGCTATTAATTAGTCCGCCTGAACTCCAAATATGATGTGAAGTCAACTAATTAAAAGGAAATTTATCAATTGACATGACAATATCATGAAGAATATTTATGTTTATAAATCATGACAAAAGTTCTTATTTACTATAAAGTTAAGTTATTAAGTTAATAAATACTTAAGAAAGTTAATTATAAAGTGACTTCCTCTAATAATGTATAATAACATCCTTGAGCGACCCATGTCAACATTGAGATAAACAAATTCGAAAGATTATTTGGATCTCTATGTTTCTTTCCTCAAATTTATGTAAATAGGCCGCCTTTAATGTATTTCATTTTTACGAAAGTGTGAACATGTTTTTTTATAAAAAAAAAACTTTCTTGTAAGTGTTTGACAATTGTCCACAAATGGCAGATATAGATAGCCCCTATATGTGTTTTTTGTAGTGTGTGCTCCAACATGTAATTGTGCTTCATAGTGCGTTTGATTTAGCAAACACTTACCTGAGTCTGATTGTTATGAAATAACATTTTTAATCTGTGTACAAAGTTCTAATCATGTTTCTGTTTCGTATAATATTGTATTAAATCTCTATTGTGACAGTAAAGTCGACATTATTATCAATTTGTTTGCTTTTTAGTTCATCACGTGGTGAGCATTTGTGATCACCTTTTGTCCGTTGTGCGTCGTTCGTCGTCACCTATTACTTTGTTGCAACATTACTTGTCCAATCTTCATGAAACGTGGTCAAACATTTGCCTCAATGATATCTTGGCTGAGTTGGAAACTGCATATGAAGTAACAAAAAAATAGGACAAATTTAAGAAGTTGCCTTTTTGTCCAATTACCATGAAACTTGCTCAGAACAATTGTTCTTAGGATATCTTGATTTCGATTATGGTTCATGTCCTTTGAAAAATATGGCAACCAGGTGCAGAACAGTTTTCATTACATGATTACAGTAAAACGTTTTGAACAATACCAGTCACACCTTTGCTCAATCATCATGAAACTTTCTCACAGAAATTGTTCTTATTATCATTTCGTCTCATCTTCAATCTTCGCGTTCGATCCCGTCTGGGAAATAGGCCGCTGACCAGCTTCCTCCAGGCGTCTCAGTTCTGGGCGAGTTTCTCCAGCTGCCCCCAGGTCTTGCTCATCTGCTTGGCATCTGCATCAAGGTCTCGGCGTCAGGTGTTTCTGGGCCAAATTCTCTCCATCTTCCCTTGTGGATTTCATGTCAGATATTTCTTTGACTTATTTAAAGCAGGCTTCCGAAGGGTGTGGCCAATCTATGTCCAACGTCTCTGAACGCTGTCTAATGATATATCGGCTTAATTTTTTAATGTTCCCGGTGGAGTTGTTCGACTTTCTTTATATGGTTATATTGAAACATTGTCAACAATTGATAGTATATAAATACTTGATAGAAGTCACATTTTTTGCACTATCATTACCAAACTAAGACATTTGCTCTAATAGAACCTTAGCCGAGTAGTTTAATGGTTCTGGAAACATCATAAAAGCTACTCAGGACAGGTCAGTTCCTCCGGGTCTCAGATGAGCGACCAACGCTGTTAGGCACTCGTGTTTGTATTATTGTCTTGTCGAATAAAATATAATTATATCGTTGTTTTCTCGTTCGTTATAAGGATAAATTAACTATAGGAATATTGAAACTGACGATTCATTACCAAATGGGTAACTCTGAGGAATTACAGTTATCCTTGCCTCCGGACCTCCGGACTCGAAGTGTAGCGGCGATCGAGGAAAAGAAACCAATTATAAGGCATGCCAAACTTCTTATCTTATCCTTGATTTCGGGCAAGCGTAAACGTGCATAAACAACACAGGTCAGTCCTTATGTTATAACAAATTGATAAGCATCCTAACTCCTTATAAGGAGTAAGTATCCAAGAGTGTGACTCGATATTCATCTGTGGCACATTGTGATTCAAAACATATAGACAGTAGACATAGGACGCTCTTGCTCTGCAGCACTATACAGTTTCAAAAACTTAATCTTTCCATAGCTAAACTTCTTTTATTGCTTTGGCAATTAATATGACAAAATAAATTAAAAAATATATTATTATCGTAGACATTAAGTACAGTAAGAAGAATACAATAAAACAATACATACAATTCTGTGTACATAGACCAAACAGTTTAAATACATTCTCTGGACCACAATACATCTGTGTACTATCAAAATAAGTGCACATATAATGCAATCCATTATGTACGTAAATGTTCGTTTAGTGCGTTTTGAATACTAACATCTCAGGCCATAATTGCCATGTTTACTTTCTTAGGTCCATAAGAGGCCTCAAAAATAACTTGTATCTAACTAGTATTAGAAACTAGTACCCAACATACCATGTATAACTCACAAAACGGGAATAAACGCTTGTATGTTTGTATTGTCATGGGTGTGACCAAACGCCATTTAGTCCATATGCAGTTTTGTGCACTTATGCAGATACATGTATATGATTTTAGTTCAAGCAACCAAAACACTATATGGCTGTTAATATAGGGTAAAATGTACACGCATTTAATGATTGGTTGGGTTTCCCGAAACAAAATAAATAAATAAAACATGTGACAAATGGAACCATTCGTAGTAGTACATATATACCACAAACTTATTACATATATAAAGATACAAAATATAGTTGTGACAGGGTATGCAAATGATTAAGATAATGTCTGCCAGCATTTAAGAAACAACACATTACATTACATACAATTCTTCTGACATGGTAAAAAAAGCCCAGAAAAGGGCGATATTGTGGGGCGGAGTTATTATTTGTGGTCTGTGTTATTTATCCGATATTAAGTCCTTTATTCCTTCCCTTTAAAGAAACCATAGGGATACTGATGTTATGTTTTGAAGTTAATTGTCGATCTAAAATCTAAACGATAACAACGAAACTACTATTACTATTTTTGTGGAAAATAGTAAGCATAGTAAGAGTGATGTTTCCTACATTTCGCTACCAAGTGCTGGCTGGTAAAATTTTGTTCTATTAAAAATATATATTATACATGTATATGTGTGTGTGTGTGTGTGTGGGTGTTAGTGTTTGTATGTATATGACACTTACCGCTTCAAACAACAGTTATCAGCAAACAACATTTTTACAAATAAAATTAATATGCACATTAAAGATAACACACGCACCAGGGCTTTTTTTCCTTCTTCAAGAATGGCCGTTTTTCACAAATTTGAGAAGTTCGCGACTTAAATTTTCACAATTTAAATAAGTTCACGACTCATTTTTTTCACAATTGTTATCAGTTCGCGACTCATTTTTTCTCACAATGTTGAACAGTTAGCAACTTGTTTTTTCACAAAATGAGGGGGCCTAGGCCGCTTCACAAAGATGGGAAAAAAGCCCTGCGCACGGAAACGCGGAGTCAGGTCACATCTTCGGAAACTTCTCATATAGCAGATCGCAAAAAGCCTTCCTTATATATTAATGGCACATACACTGCACCATTGGAACTACCAAAAACTGATACTGCTGTTCTATAATCATAATTTACATTGCACTGTACACGAAATTTACATCCCAAGGTCATTTGGTGTCTATATTACACCATGGAATAAGGAGGGGGTTCCTCTGTACTTAATTCACCAGATTGCCGGGCACTGAACACGAATTCTAGTTCGTCCATTTCATTGCCATAGAAACCGGCATTGTCATTAATGTAATCGCCAAACGGATCGTTTTCGTTCACGTCGGTTATTCTTTCAGTGGTTGGAGGATCCAGATCAGCAAAGTTTAACTCTGCGTATGGCGGCGGCAGGTCATGATCCACTGTATTGTTTTCTAAGGTGCTTGTTACATCTATGAGCCCACCTGTTGTCGGAGAGAGTCCGGAAGAAGTTTGCGTATTATCGTACAGTCTATTCGCATTGTTACCGTTGCTGGGTGCGGTCACTGGAAAACCGTCTCGATCGGTCGCAGAGGGCGATGTCGTCGTGATTTCGTCATATGATGGTGGTAGCTGGATCTGAACGCTTGAGGGCGCTGTCGTCGTGTTGTAGTCGCAGTTTCCACATCCGACCGACGACGTCATTGTCAATCGCTTCCTGTACCTCTTGTGTGCTCTGAAGAAAACAACAGAAACAAATAAGTCTCGATCTGTGAAAAAGGGGGTTTAATGCATGTGCGTAAAGTGTCGTCCCAGATTAGCCTGTGCACTTCGCACAATCTGAGCGTGGCTTACGTTTTTCAAAAATACTATTAGCACCTTGTCCGTTTAATCGATCATATGATACATTCTGCCAAATAATCAATTGTCCGTTCAAGCTCTGTTAAAACATGGTCATTACGGACACTGGAATTAGCCTTACAGAAGTAGACACATTTTATGTATGTGCTACCTGTAGAATATGATGCCGGCAACGACAGCAATGGCCAGCAAGCCGACGACTAACGCCGACAGGAACACCTCTGTCGTCACGTTCATCTTCAAGTCTGGGTCATCCGGGTTACCTGTAAGAATAAATCATAAAAAATATAATTATCTTGAAGTTGTTTCCAATGTTTAGTGACCGAATGAAATTAAAATAATCATTGAAATGGAATTCACAACCAATGTTTTTTTACAGCCAAAAAAACAGTAGTTATTATTATTATTATAAGTTGTAGTAGTATTATTAGTATTATTTGTATTATAAATAGTAACTCATGCACTGTATTATTTTCGTACTTTTTTAGAAAGCTGCAATAAGCTGGTTCCGTGTTTTGCTCTTATGAATATGCCTTATTTATTTAATTAATCAGAGAGTTGTTATCATTGCATTTAACGCTTTGTATCGTTGTATAATATGTGCACGATCTGTGCTATAAGGAATCATCTTGTTGTTTATTAGGAACGGAGGCACACGGTGCATGATAGGAAGTTTTTTTTAATATGCTGATGATGCTGTACACTTTCTTTGGTAAAAGAAAATGTTTGTTCCCACGAAAATGTTTTTTGCCCACGTGGTCTAAATCAGAGCTGGCTGCCAATATAGCCGACCAAAATCCTAGAAAATATACCGTTTTTTTTCACAAATGACACTACAACATAACAATTCCACGATTTCGGTAAGCTTGTTAATTTAAGCAAATTGAAATCATATCATTCTTCTTAAAAAAAATCTACCGAACACTGAACACATTATATTATGAGTATATACGTAAAACAAAATTTACAAAGTCTTTCATCGGCATTAATCTTCAGTCACGTTTTTTTTTCTGCTTGAACTATCAATTATTTTATATCTGGTCGTGTATTATTAATTCTATTAAATACTTCATTGCTATTATTTTCAGATAACATACTTACTTCGATATTTACATCAGTACTTAAAGACTTCACATCTTTAAAAGTCATGTACAAGTGCTCAAGTCGGTCAGAAAAGACTTTTCCTAAAAGGTTTTAACTTTCCAAATGAATTGGAGCATTATGCAAAGTATGAAGTGGTGTAGTATTGTATCTCCTCATCATAGGCGATGGGTATTTTAAATCATACCAAATACAAAAAAAACGTTCATGAATATCTGATATATTTACTTTTAAACAGAACCCTGCTGTTGCTCTTTATTTGACTTTATTGATCATCTTCTATGAAATCGCTCGTGAAATCCGACTCTCCACAATTATTTAACTGAAAGTAAAACGTCCATTTCTACGCATAGCATTCGATATCCAAACAGATCCCAGGTTCTCTATCGTCTATGAGAAAAACAAAACAAATGAAACCGTCCCGTGGCGCATTGCTCGTGACTCCAGAACTTACGCCGTTCAAAGATACCATTAAATGCTGAGGCAAATCAAGATTATATAAGTCATGCGAAGTTTACGACATTCTCCGGCAGTATTTTATTACAGCAAATGTCCTTTAAGCAATAAAAGCGTCTCCAGAAAATTCATTGAACAAACCGTTAATAATTGCAGAGCAAGAATACGGGTTTACTTTTTCAGCGCAAGTGTTTTAAGCGGCGTTAGACAATTGCAGTCACGAGAGTGATGGCCCCTGTGCCCTCTTCAATTAGAGTTGCAAAACGACAAAATAATCTTTAGTTATGTTGCAAATGTCTTTGTGATCATGTTTTTAGGACGCACAGATATTGGCCTAAGTTTTCAACGCAAACGGAAGCCATGTTGTAAATGAGTTGTGATTCTACGGCAAGTGCGAATGATCAAGTTACCTGAGTATATAGATACAACAAAGTAAAGTGAGGACTTTTTGTAAAACTATAATGACATTGAAAGAAATCAGGTGAGAGGAAATATCACACCCAAGTTAATCTCACTTTGTGGAAATGAACTTACTTCCATGGATACAATAATCACTTACGTTAAAATGGATACAGCCAATGTGGTCAGCATAAGAAATGTTAGTAATTACTAGAATATTATAAAGTATTTTCTTAAAAGCTGCTCTGTTTATCGGCAGTGTTTGATAGTTTGATGTAAAATATGTATCATTATATCATATTTATACCAAAGAACCAAACTAAAATTTATCCATATTAAAACTATTTTGGTATTGTCCTTCGTGTCTAGATTTGATTAATGTCTGTCAGTTATTCAAATGTAGTGTTAGTTTTTCCTACCTTTTTATCAATGTAAGTGAGAAAGAAGACTTTTGGTCCGGCTTTCTATGGAACAGTCGTGATATGACTGACACAGACACGAACTCAGAACTAATCTTGCACCTTACCTTTGTATGGCTGGATGACTGACACAGACACGAACTCAGAACTAATCTTTCACCGTACCTATGTATGGCTGGATGACTGACACAGATACACACCCAGAACTAATCTTTCACCGTACCTATGTATGGCTGGATGACTGACACAGATACAAACTCAGAACTTATCTTTCATCGTACCTATGTATGGCTGGATGACTGACACAGATACAAACTCAGAACTTATCTTTCACCGTACCAATGTCTGGCTGGATGACTGACAAAGATAAAAACTCATAACTAATCTTTCACCGTACCAATGCATGGCTGGTGGACTGACACAGATTCGCACTCATAACTAATCTTTCACCGTACCAATGTATGGCTGGATGACTGACACAGGTACGAACTCATAACTAATCTTTCACCGTACCAATGTATGGCTGGATGACTGACACAGATACAACTAATCTTTCACCGTACCTATGTATGGCTGGATCACTGACGCAGGTACGAACTCATAACTAATCTTTCACCGTACCAATGTATGGCTGGATGAATGACACAGATACGAACTTATAACTAATCTTTCACCGTACCTATGTATGACTGGATGACTGACACAGATGCGAACTCATAACTTATATTTCACCTTACCAATGTATGGCTGGATGACTGACACAGATACGAACTTATAACTAATGTTTCACCGTCCCTATGTATGGCTGGATGACTGACACAGATACGAACTTATAACTAATGTTTCACCGTACCTAGGTATGGCTGGTTGGACGTGGTCCGCAGCGGGAAAGGCGTGAAGTTTCCCCAGTTGAACGGCGGGTACGTTGGCTCGGTAAAGTTCGGCGACACCGTGGTCCAGGGCCGCTCTGAAACATTGGGGTACGTATTGAAACATTGGGGTACGTATTGAAACATTGGGGTACGTATTGAAACATTGGGGTTCGTATTGAAACATTTGGGGTGCGTATTGAAACATTGGAGTACGTATTGAAACATTGGGGTACGTATTGAAAGAGTGGGGGTACGTATTGAAACATTGGGGTACGTATTGAAACATTGGGGTACGTATTGAAACATTGGGTAACGTATTGAAACATTGGGGTACGGATTGAAACATTTAGGGTACGTATTGAGACTCGCGTTTTCAAAAAAATCAGGGGAAACCAAAAGGGGATATTTATCGCTTCGTGTGTCGCGCAAAATATCGTGTATCGCTTTGTATTTCGTGTGTCGCCTTTGAACGCGAAACACGATATTTTGCGCGATACTCAAAGCGACACACGATATTTTGCGCGATACACGAAGCGATACACAATATTTTGCGCGATACACGAAGCGACACGCGATATTTACCACGATATATTGCCTTTTGGGCTACCAACACAAGGGCGATATTTCGTTGTACATTCTCGCGCGTAACTTCGTGTATCGCGCAAAATATCGTGTGTCGCGCACAATATCGTGTATCGCTTCGTGTGTCGTGTGTCGCCCTTGATGAAAGAAGGGCGAGATTATAGATGGCACTATCCGGATTTCGTATAATACCCTTTACAAATCGCTATCCTTTGTGATTTTATGAACTCTTTTTGGCACCATGGGACCACGTATACATAGGGCTTGTTCCCACATATAGATAGAAACCTTACGTAATGGTCACATTTCTAAAACATGTTCGTTCAACACTGTAGTCGTCCTTAGTGTAAACCTATTTATTTTAGCTCGATTGCATAGAAAGCCTGAGGCTTATTTGAAACGCTCTCAAGATCGTTTCCTGAGAATATAACCAGTACTTGGTGTCTATGGGGGAGATCTAAAGAACGTTCTCATCGTGCCTTCCCGGTGATATACATCCTTGCGGGACCCGCAACTGACCATTAGCGCTATATTATTACGTTATTTACAAGTGTATTTGGATGTGCTGTATGGCAAGGGGTTTGTATCTTTCGATTTACATAAATGCCTACGCTAATTTTCGATTAAAACTAATTTAAACAAACGTAACAATTTTGAATTGTGTTTATAATAGCCTAGACGACTTCAGGTGCAATAGTTACACGTACATATACATGTTTCGAAGCGTAATAATTATAAGTAATGCAATAATAATTGTATACATGTATGTTCAAATGATTTGTGAAGACAAGTTAACTTGTAAACTAGCTTCCTAAATCCTTATCTGGTAAAACTGTCTTCACTTTAATAAACAACAACACAACACGCACCTGTAGTATGCTTAATGGTGTGTCCATCAGTGAATAAATATGATGCAATTATCTAGTTTTATTTACCCCACCCCTCCCCACTCAATTTTCTACCAACAAAAAAAATCACATTTACGACTGAAAATCTGACCCAATGTGAAAGTGTTTTTCATAAGTGTGCGTTTCATTGCACCATCCCGGTACTAGTATTTCGTCTACCTTACATTATTTGCTCAATATCGACTTAAAAGATAGTCCCGCTTAAGACATTCGCTCTCAATCCAGAAATAAGAGGCTTTAACTTGAATTTCAAAACCGATATTTGTCTGTTATCACAAGTTTATAAGGTAAACACCCAAACAGTGCAGTAAACGAGTTGTTTACAAATATCCAACCGCAATATCGGCCTGTTATGAGTACGTAAACAGGTCAAGGATAAATGCCCACTTACTTTTAAAACCAAAATACGGTGCGAAGTCATCATCACGCCAGGCAAAATACCTTCGGTAATTAGTAATGAACTTAAGATGTATATACAAATTTTGTGATTTAATATATTAAGAATGTATTTTAAAAATATCCAATAATGACGCTATGAAAGGTGTCTGTGCGAGTTTTGTAAATTTCCTACCATGCTTTTTGTAAGAAAGCCTTGTTAAGGGGTTTCATATCTTGTTATTGTGTTATTCTGATGGAAGTTAAATTAATTATTATGTCTGAAAGTTCTTTTCATTCTTGTCCGTCGCTGTTTTATCGTGATATAAAGTAAATCGATAGATTTATGCAAACAAGTGGTATTTCCCTATTCACTGTTCTATATATTGCTGGGTTATATAACCCAGCTACATAACTTACAGGTTTTTTTTCCACTTTTTGGGAAGATAGCCCATGGCTTTGGAATTGGGAATTTTATCGGCGTTTCCCAGAAATTGGGAAAATAAATTCAGGATTGAAATTTTTTGGCGCAAAAAGTCTACTGAATTGGGGAAAACTAGTTTGATATAAGTTTTAATAATAATTCAAATTAACAGAATAAAATGATATAAATCCTTATAATAAACTTTTTTAGATGTAATTGAAATAAAATTGAGATAAAATAAGCATTAGACACTTAAAAAAAAAAAAAAAAAAAAATTTTTTTTTTTTTTTTTTTTTTTTTTTTTTGTTGGAAATTGGGAATTTTTAACCAAATTTTGGGGAAAAAGTATACTTTTTGCCATTGGGAACATAGCCGTTATTCGGCTATAAAATCGGGCCAAAAAAAACCCTGACTTATGTGGAGATATTTCATGAACTTATTTCTACGACCACCCACGTCACAAATTATCATTCAAGTAGGACATTTGTCAGATGCTGACATAAAAAAAGTGCACATTTTGCTGGCAAATCGCTTCAGATCGACCAGGCTTGTCGTTGCAAAATGTAAGTGAAATACTGTAAAAACCGTTAAAATCAGCGAAAAATACCAACAAACAAAGCACTTACGGCTGACGATGCAGGGCACATTGGTGGACGTAGCAGTGGAGATCCATTGGTTGCTACCGACGCACGTGACATATGACGATGTTGGTTCGTAACCATAGTAACAACTGAACCTGCAGTAGACCGTGTCGTGATTCGAGTAATTGATGCAGCTCGCCGTGAAGACGTAGCCGTTCTGAATTAAGTCCGTGTGACAGCCGCGGTTTGCTGAAATCAACGTACACACGTCAGTACCGGATTACCCATTAGACAGAGTAAGCTACTCCCTTTGTGCCCGCGACTTTTTGGGCCCCATGATAGTGACGAAAGAATTGTTTTAACTTTCTAAATAAGCTTATCTTAGGAATTGACAAAATCAATAATTTTATATCAATGTTATGTTCCGATTAAAGGCTTCACATTGTTTTTACCAAGTGACACTCATTTATTATTTTCAAAACCGTATTGTTTTGCTGATGACTTCATTTCAAGATGTTCATTAGGGGGCTCAGACTGAGTTAGAATTCAACACTGTGCTCTTTCACTCTGGGTCATGGCGTGTGCCCCAAAGGTTTCACTGCCTATGGGTTTCCACTGTGCTGAACCGGCACTGACAACGGCATTGGTGCAACGATATTAAAGGCCAAGTTGTAACCTTCTTTATTTGAACCCTCGCCACCCCCCCCCCCATCTGGCGACCAAATCCCGCGTATTTAGTACCTTGGTACTGGAACCTGGAACCCTTCTCTGATCCCTAACAGTGCATGGATTATACAGTTTACTGTGATCAAAACATAGATGCAGAGGAAATAATGTAGTTGACAATTGAAAAGTCAGCTGAGAATAATGCTAATCGGTATGGATAACGATATTGTATTTTGAATGAATAGTCTGAAAAGGCAGGCATTCCGTGAAGACCCTCGATAATATGTGTCGCGTTCTGAGAAAACTGGGCAAAATGCATGTACGTAAAGTGTCGTTCTAGATTAGCCTGTGCGGACTGCACAGGCTAATCTGGGATGACAATTTACGCACAAGTATTATGCCCAGTTTTCTCAGAACACGACACATATTGTAGAACTTTAGGTCTTATCCTTTTTCCAGTATGTATGTATGCGCCAATTGTATACATTTGTATTCATGTCATTATTTGCTTTTGAAAATAATATAGTTTTAAAGTAATGAACTGGGCATTTAAATGTGACTTTTAAAGGGTCGCGATGCTGTAGTACATGATATCCGCCGTGAGGTCCGGGTTATTGTCCCGCTAAGTGATGGTTTATCCAGATCTTTGTAATCAATAGAAATACCGTTATACGCATCATAGGAAACCGAAATTTAGCGTAGTAAAGTTTCCATTAAAGAAGCTATGTGGAGTCGCAAGTTCGAATCCCACTGGAGGCATGTATCGAAACAAAGAATGATTGGATTTTTCTTTTAGATGCAATCTATAAATGTTACTAGTCATATATCTGATTGAAAAATATAGAACACGCATTGTTTTAATACCTGTATAAATTCAGGGCGAAATACCGTGGATTAAGTTTATAGTTACAACATATTTGTATAAAGACGTGTAATTATTTTCAGTAAAAAAACATGTATTTGACGAATTAGACAATGGCGATAAATAGTCTTTATTTCGACTGCAAAGCTTATTTGACAAGTCGTCTATTCAAAGTCCGTAAATCTATTTCCGGGAAAGATTACGAAACATATATAACATATATTTCATACATATCTATCATAGTTTGGCGTGAATACTTAAAATTGATGAAAGAAAGTTAGTGCAAATAATAAGCATAACGTTTGACAGTCCTTATATAATAATGTCTTAATGTTCCAAATCAAACGAAAAAAGCAGACGACAATAATAATGAACTAATAACTATATATACTTGTTTTAAGTACGATAATTTGCATTACACCTCTCATGTACTAAATAAATATCAAAGCAATATAAATAGACTTACCCATTTAGGAAACTTTACAGTATCTTCCACAACGGTCACATACTAGTACCGAACCAGGAAAAAGAAAATGGACGATTAGACCTAGTTTGCCTGGATTTCTATTTTTAGATGTGTTCACCTGTACAGGTAAATACATTTATCATGACAGATTTACAACGACTGTAACCCATGTGACCTTTTACGATGCACTTCGTCCAAAAGTACACTTAAAGTAATAGTGTTCTATGTTAAGCAGATGTCAAATAGATTTTAAATTGAGAACAAAACCTTTTGTAATAATTTAACTAAAAATTTTAAACACGTATTAAGGTATACTGAAGCACATGCAGTATGTGATTGATTACTTTAAGAAGACGAGCTGTAACGTAACACAGAGATAAATAAATTAATTAGTTATGTATCCATATATAACATAAACATTATGTTATATAAATAACAAATGATGGAAATTAATTAATTTGGTCATCATAGTGTTCAAAATATTTGGGTTGATTTCTTGCATATAAAAACTGGTTCAAAATATGGAAGAGTTTATCAATAGCAAGAAAAACATGACATATCCCTGCACTCATTGTACAGTAGAATATGTCAACAAGGTGAAAGACCAAAGATAGTATATATCTAGAGTCTGTATGTTTAACAAGGCATTTATTTGATGGAGTAGTCGACGCTGTTGACATAAAGGATTTGGGCGATGGTGCTTTGTTTGCATCAAAGTATTTGTACATTAAGACTTTATATCACCATGTTTGATAAGCGTGTAAATACTTGAAAAGTGATTTCTAAGTTCCCAGGGTTATAGTACATTTAGCAATTCAACCAACCAGCAATAAGCACGTGCAGAAACTAACACTATTGACCAATCAAAGTTATAATTGAGTTTTATGCAAATTAACCTGTAAGCAAGTTTTGTAAGAATTGTACACTCTTGATTTAGATTTCGAGGCGAACGGATCGGTAAAGATCCAATCATGTTGTTATCAGAATGTAATTGTATGACTGAAAATATGAATTATTATAGATATTTAATTGGACTAGAATTCATACATGGCGTTGTTGTTGAATATTTCATTTTACCTTATACGGAGAAATTAACATTATTAGAAAGGGATGGACTTGCCCTATTCGCAACATTGTAGCAAAATGTAGTTGATGCGAATCTCGTCATTATGGCAATATGCGCATGACGTGAAAGCGAACAATAAGCGACTACGTGACAGAGCGTCTGTTTAAATTTCAAATTATTCCACAAGCTATCATTGTAATGCTAAGAACGCTTTCTCACTTGAAATATGTATGACTTGTAAAGTGGATGTAAAGCTGCTTCTTATAACAATTACTCTGTTTTTCCCTTTTAACTGGCAAATATGCTCTATAACTGATTACACTTGCTCTGTATTAACCCAACGCTATGATTGTGAATACTGTATTGTATTGTATTGTACGTTTGAATGTTGTATTGTTGTATGTCTTGGCCATAATTAAATTAAATAGATTGTGAATGGCCAAAGGCAAATATGCCGATTCGCTAATAAATGATAATGATGTAGTATTGTTCTATATATCGTTATTTATTATAATAAACACCGTTCTGGAGTCACGACTTGCAATAGATCAAAAGATCAACACATATGGACATAAGCAACTAACAATAGAAAATTATTCTGTTTCTACCATATGACAAAGTGATTATTCAGGTACCGTTAAGATATTACTGTTATGTCTTCACATAAAAGTATTGTATTCCGAGAAGATATTATTTAAAGCAATGAGTTACAATTTTACGATAATATCACTATGATATGGAATTATTATTGCCAGCAAGAACAACTTCCGTTTGGAAAATCAAATATTTATTAGCAGCAAAATATACAAGACAATAATACATGTACGAAGCAAACAATTAACATATAAATAACAACACTGAAAGATATCAGCAATAATTCACTCCTCATTACATACGCAATAATGTAATTATGGTTGAAACTTGATTATCATGTGACAAAAGCAACATATTGAAGAAAACAACAAAATACTGATTTACTATAAATGTGACATATTAGATAATCATGGTGTCTTGAGTTTGTCATTTTATAAATACAACGTAACAATATATTTTTCATGACAAGGTCAATGTGAACCAAGCAGGAATACACCTAATGTCTGTGTTAAAAAACACAACAAATGTCACCATAAACATGACAAATATGAACTTATTTCGGTGTGAAATATGAAACAATTAAACCTTAAATAATCTAAAACATGCAGACTGCATCTAAGATAAACATGTGTGAAGCCTTGTTAGATTGATGTGCACATATTTACGCTAAACGATTTCAAAACAGAGAAATGTAGTTCTGCTTACCAAGCTTTAATTATCTATGATTTAACTGTGATTGGCCTTTAATCTACACACAGCTGAATGAAATTATGGAGAAAATCCAATAATAATTATGTCATTAAGCAAATATTGTGCATGCATGGCAGTTAAAAGCAAACTAATATCATAAACTTTAATTGCAAGATTATTAAGATATCAACCATGTAACACCTTTACAAATGATATTGGTGTCTATGAAATCACAAAAACCCTTCATAGTTCAAGTTGTTATCCTCATGAATGCAGGCTATACAACTCATCCTTTAGCTGCATGCAAACTTTGTCTATTTTTTTCCAAAAGGTTTCTCCATCTTTTTCAAGCAATAACTCATAAAAAATGGAAGCAGTGGCAAAATCAGTTGTTAATATTGCTCATTTGGTTCCAGAGCAAGAATTTGTACAAGAATTTAATAAAATAAACATACGGACAAGAAGCATTTTAAAAACAAATAAAAAGAGAAACAATATGGTCCATCTGATTGTTTTAAACTCTGGGCAAGTCGAATTCCCGGTAAAGACAAAGTAATGTTTTCACAATTGTCACTCTTTTTATTTCTTATAAAGTTTGTCCCTCTTTTTATTCCTTATAAAGTTTTAACCACCTGTAATTTCAAATATTTTATTTGTGTTTCATGATCTTGAAGTGTTAACATTTACCTCAACTCAAACTTGTTAATGGCCTAATGGTTAACGCCTATTAAAAGTTTCATACATTGCAAACATTGAAACGAGTGTTCGCTTATATCTGATAAGAATGGTAAGAATGGTAAGACGAAGTGGCAATTCCCTTCAACTTGAGATAACAAAGTATACAATTTTGCAATCCTTGAAAAGTCTGCAGGACATCTTAGCAGATTTAGGGTTTTAACAAAGACACAATTATACAACAAACAATGAACATTGTATTTACAACACTGCAGGTACTCAAACTGTGAGAAAATACCTTAATTAAAAGAACGCACAAACTTCAAAAATATGAGCAATAACATAAATTATGGGCATTATAAGAAAGCAAACATCCAAACAATGAAAGGTTACTCTGTGAAGAATGAACAGTGGTTTCAAAATATGTTGCATGTATAAGTGCTTTTTCTGAACAGAAAAAATAAAATCATGCATAATGATTATTTTTATACTCAAAAACATTGAATATAATTGGCAAATCATTAGTGTGCTGTAGAAAAACAAGAAAGAAAAACAAAGGAAAAAAAATTCAATACCCAAAAACAAATCGACTGAAACACAAACATGAACTTTGTAGAAAATATCAAAAAATAAAAAAGTCAGAAAGATTTCCGAACATTACCATTTTAAAGACAAAACTATACAAGGGCTTGGTAAATAACCAAGTGTAAGGCTTTATTACCATAAATCAATCATACCTGTTATAAATAACCGTTTCTTTGTTTATTTGACAACATTTTTCATTCTTCTCAATGAACTGTGTCATACCCAAATATTGATGCCACATATTTTAATGTGTTCATTTAATTTGTTAAACAGGAACACTGCTTTGTTTATTACAAATAGAGAAGGTAAAAAAACGAAGGTTTTTTCTTTGCTATTTCTAATTGAAAATATAAAATTCAATGAAGTTCATTAAATAGTTTTAAATTGACATGCCAGTGAAGACTTTTAAATATCCCCTGTTACAGATAAAAGCCATGCTCTTGGAAAAACGAACTTAGTGCATGTGCGTAAAGTATCATCCCATGTTAGCCTGTGCAGTCCCATGTTAGCCTGTGCAGTCCCCATCAGGGACAACACTTGAGAGTTTCTGCTTTTATGGATTTTTTTTTAAAGGATTCTCTACTTAACGAAAAGGCCAGCCTAGGTGGAAAGCGCCATCCCCTGGAAAGTGTCGTCCCAGATTAGCCTGTGCCTACTACAGGATAATCTGGGACAATACTTCACCTACATGCATTAAGCCTTGTTTTCTTACAGCTCAGCTATGAATATTAATTAGCGTCACAAGCAAGTAATTTTACATAATATCATTTACTGATTTAGAAATGACTTGACATGAAACAAAATGCCCATTTTAAAGTTGAATAATATGGATAAACCAATACACTGACTATAACTACAAGTATTCGTTACTCTGTGTACTAAATAATGTAAATAATATATAATGTTCTTATTCCAAATACATTCACATTTTGCTGCCTTGTGTATAATGTGATACATAAGAAAAAAACTGTTAGTAATAACAATTATTTCTGGGTTAAGATATAAAACATGGATTGAAAGTATTCTCTTGGTACTAAAAAAGGAACAAATTAACATGCATTCAATCAATTTAAGACTAGCTCTGTGAAAAGGGGGTTTAATGCATGTGCCTAAAGTGTCGTCCCAGATTAGCCTGTGAAGTCTGCACAGTCTAATCAGGGACAACACATTCCGCCTTAACTTTATTTTCGTCAAGAAGGGACTTCCTTTACAGGAAGAATAAAATAAAAGCGGAAAGTGTCGTCCCCTGATTAGCCTGTGCGAACTGCACAGGCTAATCTGGGATGACACTTTACGCACATGCATTAAAACCCCTTTTCACATAGCGCAGCCCATATAGAAACATTGGGGTAAAGAAACTGACAGAAGATAACATTTATTTTGATCAACTTTTACAATCAAGACACACCTATTCAAAAATTATGGTATCCGTTAAGTCAGAAATGTCCCCAAAACAACAATTTTTCAACAACCTCACAACATTGGGGAAAGACAAAACCACTGTGGGTATACACATATATTGACTTTACATGAAACATATAACAATAACGTAACAGACAAAGTATGAAACTGAAAATTCACAAAGAACGTTTGTTTGCGCAATGTACGATGTTGTACTCTTTTCCAATAAGTAATCTTTAACAATGTCTATAACTATTAAACGCTGAAACCTTAATGACAAACAGTCGATTATTGAAGATGTAACATGTGAGAAAGCCACAAGGTTATTAAGAAATCATTTTTAATTTTCACTTACATGTATTTGGAAATTAAGAAAAATGTTGAGTAAAAATTGCGTACACATATAATCACATGTGTTCTTCAATATATGCGCATCATAATGAACAATTGTTGTACATTCACAGATTAACATGGATAAAGCAAACATTTTTTTTTCTACAGACAACATATTCTGCAATAAGAATAACTATATGTCACAGGTTCATAATTAATTTTTCATGCATTTATAGACTGTTTAACAGCAGACATTTAGAGAACCTTATGTAAGTATTACATTTCAATAACAACATGGCATGAAAAAATCATACAGTAATCAAATCAGAAAGGTAGGAGGTTTCATTAATTTTCAGTAATTATAAACTTTTGCAATTAATAACTTCTTAATGCACAGCATAGTAAAGAATAATTGTTTGTTCTCTAGAATAAAAACTGTGCCGCATAAAACAAAAATATTATTAGTATAATTCAAGAAAGTCATATTAACAAGCAAATTAGTTGAATTGATATCCCCCGCCAAACTAGAGCTTTGTCACAGAAAAAAGCATTTTTTCAAGATACAAAGGGCGATAACTCTGTTATTAACAGATGGTGTAAAATGCCATTTGGTGTGCATCATCCTCTTATCCATATATATACTCATACTAAGTTTCAATGAAATCGGCCAAAGCACTTCCAAGATATGGCTCCGGACACAAAAGTGCCGGACGGACAGAAGGACAACGCCAAAACAATATCCCTCCGCCTTTGGCGGGGGATAATAAACATTACTGAAGTTTAAAAAATCATTTACAAACGGAATTACCTCAAAACGGTATATTAGTAGCAACAACTTGGAAAAAATAGGCAAGGAAAGTTTTTAATGTGAACACAAAGAATGGAAATCTGTTTTATAAGCAACTTGTACAATACACACACTGTTTGCTAACAGCAACTGCTAGCACCGAACAATACTGTTTTCATGGGGTAAAAAGTTAGGAAACACCAAAACATTTCAACATGTTTGTCGCTAAGCGAAAAATTGGCCTAAAGACATGCCTGGGTATAAGCTCAGTGTGGTCAGGAGCTACCCTGTTCATTATTGAGACCATGAAACCTTTCGTGACTTTATAGCAGACATGGTATCTCCTGACTAGACTGCGCAACTGCTTAGGCTTGTCTGTAGCTACGCTGGCGTCATATCATGATGACATAAGACCCTTGTTCGCATGACGCAGCCAATACATTCATTTAATTCTTACAAACCCCCTCAACAGGACTTCTGCTATGTGTAGCTATAAAACATGTTTTCAATAATATTAAGTACTCTTTTTTCTGGAAAAATTCTAAAATACTTAACATTTTGTTATAAATCAAAAGTGTCACTTGGATATACTGACAGAAAGCACAAATTTTATTAGCATCTCATTGTACAAAATCACTAACTGGATTCTTTTAAGGTTCAACCATTTTAAATAGCAAAAATCATTTACATGCGTATCTATGAAATAATTATTTTACACAGATTACCAATCATGATCATGCTGAAAAAGTCGCCAACAAAGAACAGTGTCGCTTGAATTATGATAGAAAGCATCAATTTTACAAGCATGTCCCTTTTACACCGAGTCAAGCATCATGCAAGAAGCGATGAAAAATTGATGTCCACGACCAATGACCCATGAAACGTAAGTCAAAGCACAAACAGGAAATGGATCATTTGAAATTTCAACAAGGGCTATTGTATTTTCCTCCCTGGTGTTTGGAGTACACATAATAGCACAACTATGGTTGGTAGTTCTCACTCCCTTGTCGAGGAAATTCATGTTTTGTCTTGCTTTTCCAATCCAGGATAGCTGCTGGGCCGAACAAATTTATCACCAGATGCTCGTCTCTGAAAATAAATGTGACAGGTACATTAATGTTCGCTCGTGCAACCTGAAAAGCTGTAAGTTACTTGTATCTGTTACCAATTTTGCCACTTTATAGAGGATATTTTATTTGGTATGATAACACGCTTTATCATCATGTATTCCAGCACAGCAAATCATGAAGGTTAGTCTGACTTAAATGTTTCTATATTCCACTACTAGGCATCAAGCAAACGACCTTGTAAAGTCAGCATCAGTTAAGATGTCAATACTTAATCCCAAACCATATGTATCAGATAAGAAAGCATCATATAAACTTTAGCTTTGTACTATGAATATTTTAAGCACATGTATATCTGATCAATACTTTTACTATGCAAAAACGACACCATACAAAATGTAGTGTACAAAAAACACAGCATTGAACTGCGAAGCGCAGATTATTTTGTTGCATTTTTGTAAAACAAGTTTTCACTCAATTTATTCATTTATTTTGCGGGTAAAATGAGCCGCATTATTCGAAAATGGGGTTTAATCCATACGCAGGAAGTGTGAGAAGCCTTGATCCAGATCAGTGTGCATTTGTGCAGTTTGGTGAGGAGCTACCCTGTCCGCTACAAAGTCATTCAAGGTTTCGTGGCCTCATTAGCAGACAGGATAGCTCCTCACAAGACTACCCCAATGCTCAAAACTGGTTTCGAGCTACGTTATAGCATATGGCATAAGACCCAATTTTGCATGAAGAGGGTCAAATATCAGGATAAATAGAATATCAATTGAGTCTTGTATAAGAAGGCATTTATCATGCTCATCGTGAAATATTTGAGCATTTGTAATCATTTGATAAACGTTTTTATGAGCCACATCACACGAAAATGGTTCTAATGCAATATGCGGCCACACAAGCTCCAGATCAGCCTGCTATTCGTGCAGTCTGGTTAGGAGCTACCCTCTCCAATAATGAGACCACAAAACCTTGCCTTACCATAGAGGACAGGGTAGCTCAGGACAAGACGGCGCACATAAGGCACAAGTAATATGACAAGACTGCGCGCATAAAGCATAAGACACATTTTCGCAGGAAGCGGCTCACTTAATATCATACACCACAACTGGAGATTGCTTTAAAGTATGAAGGTGAAGGAGTTTACAAAAAGGTAGCGATATATACTTGTATGTGTCATTAGTATATTCCAAGTAGTGCATTCTATCCCAGCATTATATGGCACAAAGGATTTACATACAAAAAGGCAATCATTAAAAAAAATCTTCTTCTTCCAATTGATGTACTTATCTCACTCTGGAGCATACTCGTACATTTGACTAAAAAAATGACCATTTTCACAATACTATCTGTACTGTAAAGACACAACATGGATCAGGTAGATTTCAACTTAAGGGAACCAGAGAAAACAAAAACAAGTACAGTGTAGGTCTGTGTACATGTATATACCGTCTTTTCGTTTTTTGTTTTGCATTCGACAAAACGAAACACGAAAATAAACACATATAAGTTCATATTCCAACTTTCTTATAACCGAAACAAAAACAAACTAGAACTCCGCGAGTTGGATGTGTCGCCTGATGGTAATGGGTTAACCAAGAAATTGGTCCATTTCAATAAGTCTAAGTCAAAGAAAGGTCATGGTCAAAATAAGGTTGGGTGATGCGCATGGAAAGGTGTTGTCCAGATACACATGAATACCAAATATGAAAGCAATATCTGAAGGGACACAGTAGTAATGAGCCTTTTTCGAATCGCGGTCGCAGATTTCGAAACATAAAAGCTGACATTAAAAGATAAACATAAGGGACATTTTAGCAGACGCTGCCGATTATTTTTCTTCTTAAAACGTCATGCGGGTCAAAGCGGTTATAATAATAGGAATACGGGACTCAGGGGAAGAGGTATTACAGCTCTTAATATGTAAGGAACTCCCCCTGATTATAGGACTAAACGAGTATTTTGGTGAAATAAGTACCAAATTTACATAGCTTAAAGGGCAAAGAACAAGAAGTTTCCTAAGAGGCTCATTATAGTCTTATCTATTTGGCTGATTAACATGAAATACCGGTACGTTGGAAAACATTAAGATGTCACGATTATGATCATTTCAATTTAAAAAAATAAAATACCTGGAAAAAGCAAATGAAAATATCCACATCTTTGTCCCTAACGGCGTGTCTTTTACTCCACGAGAAAGCAGGTAAGAAGCCATGCATGCTGATGAAAAATAAGTGATTTAGTCTTATGTAAGGGAGAAAAATACGCGCAAAAAGCCACTAATGAGTTACCTCCCCAAAACAGCAGCACATCCTGCAAACGCCACTCGTTTTTCGTTTACCGTAATACCAAACCAAGAACGGTTCATGGGACCAAACAATCCGTTTCAAGTTTTAATCATTGATTTTCGTTAAATGAAGATTGAAACGAAATATGAACAGGGAAATACATTTCATGTTTTGTTTTATAATCAGTACAATAAAAAACGATGTAAAGAAGTTAATTGTGGTTTTCATATTTAGTTTTTGTTTCGGTTATGAGAAAATTGGAATATGAACTTATATGCATTGATTTTCATGTTTCTTTGTGTCGAATGCAAAACGCAAAACGAAAAGACGGTAAATACACGGACCAGTGTACAGTCCAAAAATGCCAAATCTAAATCTTCAAGTGTATATGATAAGTTATGATAACTAACATTTTCTTATCAATTCTGCAGGAAATAGGTTTTTTCTTCCCAACAAGTTTCTCTTAACATCACTCTAATGACCTCATAGAAGTGCTAATTTCTAGCAAATGTTAAGTCAAGTTAGGCCTCAAATGTTAAGTAATCTTTCTGATAAAAAAAACATATCACACAATCAGCAAAGACAAGCATTTTCTTGTTCCATTAGGTTCAACTATTTAAATGAATTAACTATGTGAAAATTGCTAATGTTCTGAGGTTATATAATACAACAAATTATATTAACAGTCTAATATTCTTTGATAGACATTGTTCTGTTAGAAAACACTATAAATAATATTGACATATCAACTTGCAACTAACACAATTGATGGTAATTAGCCACAACATTTTCTCTATTTTCCACACGTAATTTGTACCATTACTCACAATGGTTCTGAAACCAAAAATGCCTGATCATTATCGAATATTCGTAGTTTTCCACACATACTCAGAAAACGTTCGGAGTGACGGATATGTACGAATTAAGGCGATATTGCATAAATTTCATTACAGTGCTAATACCTTAAGATCCAGACATGCACAAGATACATACCTTACTTATGACGCTTCTTTTTTGTAACAACCATCTGGAAACATGAACACATGCCCAATAGCCTTTAGATTATATAAAGAAACTTTAAGAGTATAGCTTGACCCTTTCAGCTCAGAAGAAACGTGAAAATGGCTATATCCAACCAGCATAAAAGCAGAACAGCCTGCAAGTAAATCGCAGTCTGTTCAGGTTTTTTGCTGCTCATCAGCATCTTAGGGTTGGAAATAAGCCTCTAAAGCTTGAATCTATTAAGAAAGGGGTCTAATTTCATCGTTTTTCTAACAGATTACAAATGCGTCAAAGTGAGTATCTAAGTGGTAAAGGGTTAAGTAACATTTTTGTAATTTTACAATTTACAGGAGTCTAATATAAATAGTACACTAGTTTTTTCCTGCAATTTAGCACAAAGATGTGTAAGGCAGTGACTGTCTGTTATTTTACTATTCTACATAATGTACTTGTTTGAAAAGTTTCTTTTTTCATGGACATGGGATTAATATAAAGTCATTGGGGTGGGGGTTAAGGAGCATCCAATTTCAATGGTTTGGGAAATATAAAGTTGATAAGTGTGTTTATGGGAACAACATTCACATTCAGAGAAAGGGCAGGGGGATTTCTACATCCAGGTTGGATTCCAAATGCCAGGTTGGATTTCCACACTCAGGTTTAAAGATGGGGGGGGGGGGACACATTCATGAAGGTGGGAAGTTCACTTTGAAATATTTCCACTTTTGTTTCCGTAATAACT